>QXTE01000033.1:8681727-8910872 GCA_003942145.1 Platysternon megacephalum
AAAAAAAAAAAAAAAAAAAAAGCCGCGATTGCGATCTGCGGCGGCAATTCGGCGGGAGGTCCTTCGCTCCGAGCGGGAGTGAGGGACCCTCCGCCGAATTGCCGCCGAATAGCTGGACGTGCCGCCCCTCTCCCGAGTGGCCGCCCCAAGCACCTGCTTGTTCAGCTGGTGCCTGGAGCCGGCCCTGCTGGTGAGTCTTGCCCACATGCTCAAGGTTTAACTGATCGCCATATTTGGGGTCGGGAAGGAATTTTCCTCCAGGGCAGATTGGCAGAGGCCTTGGAGGTTTTTCGCCTTCCTCTGCAGCATGGGGCACGGGTCACTTGCTGGAGGCTTCTCTGCACCTTGAGGTCTTTAAACCACGATTTGAGGACTTCAATAACATGGGCATAGGTTAGGGGTTTGTTACAGGAGTGGGTGGGTGAGATTCTGTGGCCTGCGTTGTGCAGGAGGTCAGACTAGATGATCATAATGGTCCCTTCTGACCTTAAAGTCTATGAGTCTATGATAGTTCCCGGAGGCCAATACCGTCAAATTGCATCCACAATACCCCAAATTCGACCCGGCAAAGCCAATTTCAGCGTGAATCCCCTCGTCGGAGGTGGTGTAAAGAAATCGATTTAAAGAGCCCTTTAAGTCGAAAAAAAGGGCTTCATCGTGTGGACGGGTCCAGGCTTAAATCAAGGTAACGCTGCTAAATTCGACCTAAAATCGTAGTGTAGACCAGGCCTAAGAAGTATATTGAAGCTTTCAAGCTTACTGGGCAAATGATGGTAAACTACTGAGCTAGAGCCCCCAAGCTTTGAGATGCTTGTTCACAATTCTGGTGACTGTGGCTGTACATTGCCAGAAAGCAACCTTGTTTTTTCCTCATGTGTAGTTCCTGTCATGAGGTCAAAACTCAGATCCTCATATTGAATCATGCAATATTAACATGCTGATCCCCCAGGCTGTGCCATTTAATCTGAAATCAAGTCTTACAATCTACATGTGAAAAAAAGTGTTGTTTCTGAGAGGCTAAGGGGAAAAAAATCAATCACATAGATCTGCTAGTAGGACAGCTGGTCACAGACTGGGAGCTTAAAATGAAATTATTTTACCATGGATACACAATAAGAATTCATAAGGTTACATTTTCAAAGCAGTGTGTGGGAGGTGCATTTCATACACAAAATGTAGCTAGTAATGAGATTTTTGTTCAAACCACCCACACACTGCTTGGCAACCCTAGAGTCCAATTGACAACATACTGAGCCTGATTCTCCTCTTACTTAAACAGGTGTAAGTCAGCAGTGCCACAATGGATTGACACCAGAACACCACCTGTGTAAATGAGAGGATAATAAAGCCACTCCCTGAGAATACTCATTTTAGGAGTGATGTCAATCATTCCAACCTCAGATGGTTTGAGAAGATACACACTGGTTCTTTCAGGGGTTGCACTCTCTCCCCAAATAAATTTTTATTTGTAGATTTTTCTAGCATAAAAATGTTTTAAAGACAGTCTGAACTGTGTATGGGCATTAGTTTTACAGATTCCTTTCTGTTTTTAAAGTGATTTTCATTAATCTTCACATTTTTTAAAAAAGCATTTCCCTTCCTCAATTCTTCTATTAACTGTATTTCATAAGCTGTCACTTTTAGTATAGACAGCTCACCATTAAACACAAGATATGACTTTGACTTATTAATTCAGCAATAACTTTTGGATTATATATTGTGCTGCAACAGGGAGTTAACCATTGGAACAATTTAGCAAGGGTTATGCTGGATTCTCCATCACTGGCAATTTTTTAAAATCAAGATTAGATTTTTTTATTTTTTTTTAAGAAATGCTATAGGAATTACTTTGGGGCCTGTATTACACAGGAGATCAGAAAGCACCATTGTGATGATCCTGCCTGGTCTTAGAATCTAGGATATGAAGAGCTCTTTTCTCCTGGTAAGACAACTCTTATTACTCTTCTATACTCACCAGATACTTCCACTAGACTGAGACTGGGCTAGTAGTTTAAATTATACAGGATGTGGGGTGAAAAGCCTACTTTCACTACAACTCTCTTGCTTTATGTTCAGTATGGAACTCTAAGACATGGGGCCATGTCCTTCTGCTCTGGACTATACAGTCATTCTTGAAGAAACTATTGCATAATATTCATTATCACTCATTCTCTAATCTCCCCTTACCGGGGAAGATCATTTAGAAGCTGCTAGTTAATTGATACTAGTAGCATCTACTATCCCCCATTTGTTAACTCCTAAGCAGTCAAACTTCAAATCAGAATATGATACAAACACAGTGTTAGTCTATTGATCTCCTCAGAGAAATTGACAGAGATCAGACTTCTGTCCTGACACACTTATTTCTGTTAGTGGTCTGCAGAACAGTTGTTCATGAGGGCCTGCTAAGTCAACTACAAGACCTGGCCTGGTGGATGGCCTTGTCATTTTAAAATGACTACACTCATTCAGAGCTAGCCAGAAAAGAATTTCCATTTTGTGGGAAATTCTGGGTTGACGACATTTTATAGAATCATAGAAATGTTGGGCTGGAAGGAACCTCAAGAGGTCATCTAGTCCAGCCCTCTGCACTGAGACAGGTCCAAGTATACCAGACAGGTATTTAAAAACTTCCAATAACAGGAATTCCACAACTCCCCTTGGAAACCTATTCCACTGCTTAACGAATATTTCTTCTGTTTCATTTCACATCAGAACAAAATGTTAACACTGCAAATTTCTGATGAAAGAAAACACTCTGTTTTGGTGTCCACCTGCCAGCTGGCCAGGTAGCCAAGGAGCCTGATGGCTAGCCAAAGATCTTGGCAGCCAGGGGGCAAACCAGTGCGGAAGCCAGGAAGCTAGGTAACCTGCTTGCCCACCAGCCAGGCTGCCAGACAGCCTGTTTGATTTCCATCAAAAGTTTTGACAGAATCAACATATTCCCACAAAATGTTTCTATTGCATTGAATCATCATTTTCTAATGGAAAACTATTCCATTGCAAATTTTTCAACTGACTCTCCAAGCATTCCTTTCAAAGAGATCCCAAAAGATTGGGATTGACAGCTGCCATCACCACAGGGTCCCATTTGGATTGTCTGGTAGGTAAGAGGATTTTAAGGACCTGGTGGATTTATTCCCTGCAGCTGATGTTAAATCCACAAAACATACATGA
The DNA here is from genome assembly GCA_003942145.1 of Platysternon megacephalum. Taxonomy (NCBI): domain Eukaryota; kingdom Metazoa; phylum Chordata; order Testudines; family Platysternidae; genus Platysternon; species Platysternon megacephalum. The sequence goes on from QXTE01000033.1 coordinate 8,684,905, forward strand.
GGGTTTGGTGGAGGCTTAAGACACAAGATGAAGTAATTTAAGAAAACTAATTTAAAAAAAATGTAGACATACCTAAGTGAGAACATAAATTGAAGTGCAGCACCTCTCTGAAAACTACCTTTGTGGAAGTTACCTTGAGGAAATTCTGTTTATAGTCACTCTGAATTCAGATAAAACCATACTTAGCTCACACACACAAAAAAACCCTCCACAAAAACCACTTTTTGATAACTGTCAGCCCTGTAAACACAGTTTGGGATCTGAAAGTCAAGTTGTATTCTTTCTGTTCCAACAATAATAAAGCATAATCTTTTAAAAATCTGACCTCAGACATACCTGTGAAACCTCCATTGTCTTCTCTGGGTTGCAAAGTTGCAGCTAATAGCAGAATTGGGCCTACAATTAGAATTTAGTTAATTTAATTATATGTAATGCTCACTCTCCTGTAGCAATACTACCTCTGTATTTCTAACAGAAGGAAAACATTTGTCACTCTCATAGATATTACCCTGAGTACAAACAAGATATACATGTGTTGAGTAAAATGGCACTACTTTGTAGTCATTTTTTCCAGAGTAGAACTTCATTTTAAGCTTGAGAGACCACTAAAGGAAACCTGAGATCTCAATCTAGTTAATTTATCTTAATATTCCAGCAGAGGACTTGCTACTGCATTTATTTCAATGCAAACAGGTTTAGTTTTAAATTGTTTATATGTTTTTTCACAACTCAGTTTTAAAAACACTTACACATTACTATCTGAGCACGAGTAGTGCTATTGAAATAAATAGAACTACTTGCATACATAAGTACTTACAGAATCAGGGTCATAGCCCATAATCACCTTTTTACTAACAAACTTACTCCTTTTATAGATATGAATCATTCCCAGCATGTGCCTCTACTTACTGGTGGCCCTTTAAATTCTAGAGGGAAGCTGCTTCTTTAACTTATGGTAATCATTTTGCAAGCTAGCATGAACTTCTGTGCAAAGCAGCATCTTTTTCTCTTTGTAGGAAGTGTGGAGGCCCTATCCATTGTCCTTATCTTTCTCTATTAGGTTTCTCTGGACTTTTATGTTATGTTTTACCTGTTTAAGAAAGTTTACTAGGCTCACCAGAACTTGGTATTTGTAAAGCCTAATGCTTGAGCTGTGCATCTGATTTCACCTCAGAACATCTGTGGTGGCCCCTGAGTGGCTAATGGTTATCAGCTTGCAAATTGGCAACCAGATGATAGGCAATAAAACAAGAACCCTCCTCCCTCTTCTACTATTGCTCATCTCAAAATAATTATGGGGAAAAGTGTTTCTAAAAACATTTGTAGGTTTACTAGTGGGACAAAACAAAGGACATTTCTCCACAGATTAATAATCTATAGAGCTAGGAACTGAAAAGAATGCCTGCCCTGACCTTATTTCTCAGAATGCAGTGATTACTAACAAACTAAATAATAGCTCAACATCAACCAGGCTCTTATACTCTGTGCTCTGATGAGCAAGGCCTTGTGGTTTCATTCTTTATCTAATTCTTTGCTTTCAATTTTGAGATGGGGTGACTTTTAATACTACAAAAGAGCTCTAACTAGAAATAACCATGCTCATGTGCTACTTTTTTCCTATCTAATCTATCTATCTATCTATCTATCTATTGGAAAAGCAATGTGCTCTAGTGATTTGAGTAAAGAACTGAGGAGTCAGGAGATCTGGGTTATTTTTCCATTTCTGCCACTGAATTAGTGCGACCTTCATAAGCTACTTAACCTTTATGCCACATTTTACCTATGTATAAAACAGGTACAATAAGAGTTACCTAGGAAATACATTGGAATAACAGGCAATGAAAGTGCTACATAAGTGCCAAATAGTATCATTCTATTTACAAAATCAAATGTTTGGCTATTAGAAGATCAACCAGAGCAAAAATAAATTAAATCAAGAACTTTCCCCTGTACCAGGACTTCTTAAATATTGTTACAGTATTTTTCTATATGGCTCAGTTAAATAATATTTAGGCCTCCCCCGGTGTTAGGGGAGACATTGGCAGTGCAGCAGAATGCCTAGGCCACTGCCAGTACTGGAATGTTGATTATTATGCCTACTGCCAAAAGCACCTGCAAGGCCTTTGTAGCAGCCTTAGCATAACTAGGCTGGCCAGGAGAGGAGGGGGAGTGGCCACGAGAATTGAGCATGATCCTGCACCATCCTGTCTTGCTTCTTTCAAACTGCTGAAGTATGCAGTTTTGGAAAGACAGGAAGTCTATCTATATTTGACTTCTGGGGTGTGTGGGGTGGGGTGGAGTGTGTGGGCCCAGGAGACTACAGACTCTGCAAAAACACATCTGTATAACTAGCGGCTTGAAACTTCCTGCTTAACAAACTGCTTCAGCAGTTATTGGTGATTGATAAGCTATGTGACATTTTGAGCATAAAAAGGGAAAAAGGTCTGAGTGATTTGGATTTGACCTTCTGGACATCTCTTGAAATCCCCAGAGACACGCGGACAGCTGGCCACTTGAACCTTGTTGTTTGACTACTCAAGGCCTCTCCAGACCATGGGTAACTATTGTTTGGAGGCGTTCTAACCCTTTTGCATATTTGTGTATGCTTGAGATCTAATAAAATAGTATGTTTGGATTGGGTTTGTGCCAATCTTTAATCAGACAGGTGTGCTGTGTTCCCCTTTGATTTGTTCCTGACACCACCTCACAAAGAGTACAGTTACCCAGAGCTTTGGGTTGAGAGCACCTCAGGTAACACTGGTACATACCTTTTAAGAAGGTGTGTTAAGGGAAGCATCACTTGCCCCTTTCTCCTAAAGGAATTAATCTGTGTTTGGAAATGTGGACTGGTAGCCCCTCATTTTTTCCTTCTTCCGAGATCACTTGTACTTCAGACTCAGACTATATTCAGTACCGTACTGAACAGGTCTACTTTGGCCTAGACCCACATAAAATGATCAAGCAAGCAAGAAAAAATATTTTTTAATTTCCCTGAGCAGAGTCTGTCTACCTTGGAAGGGATTATAGCTGCATAATTTGAGAAATATTGCCCTCCATAAATGAACCTTAACAAGCAAAGTGTTTAAATATAGTGGTAAGCAAAAATGCTATGCATCCATTTTCATCGGGTCTATGATACCTGAACTATCCTGATACCTGAAGATTCTGAAATGTAAATTGTATTAGCCAGATTCATAACAAATTGTTTTTATAGCTGTTTGTGCTTGGGAAAAAAAAAACAAGAAGCAATTTGCTTGTGTGATGCTAATTTTTGAAGTTTATTCTATAGATACTTAAATTCATGGCTGAATATTTTGTTTGACTATTAGCAAGTTTAAACTTCATGAGCATTTAGTAAAATTATTAGTGTATTAAAATGCAACAAGCTTTAGACAATTCTCTGAGGAAAATGCTAGAATTTTATAACACATTAATTTACAGAGTTCAAAGATAAGACTTGACAAGAGCATTACATTGAGCAGGTGAGAGTAATCAGATTAAAATTTTTGCCCTAAATGCCCTAAAACATAATGCTTGCTAGGTTTTGCTTCTATTATATAATGTGGACAAAATGGAAACTATGTAATTCATAGTCACGCTTTGAAGCATACAGCCCATAACTTACTGACCTCCATGTAGTCAGCTCTACAGACATGAGCCTAAGCATTAATCTAGATTTTTTTTTTTTTTAATATTCCTGTTCTTGGAACTGTTTTCTGCTAATTAAATGCCTGCAATCAAGATGATTTTAGCAGGACCTTCTAAGCATGTTCATACTCTCATTCTCTTTATATATAAGGGGAGAGTATTTTCCACATACACCCATGCTGCTCTTTAAAAAAAGACTTCTACAGACTAATGACCACATCTTACTCCCCCTTTTCATAAGGGGTCCCACTGACATCAGTGGAGTACTTGCAGAAGAGACACATAATGTATCTCTTAGGGCTTGTCTACGCTACACAGCTTTTAGTGACATGGCTGTGTCACTACAGTCGTGCCAGTAAAAGTCGTGCAGTGTAGCCGCTGTTTGTCGGCTCTCCTGCTGACAAAAAACTTCCACGCCCAATGAGTGGGGTTTGTGTGGTCCGCAGGAGAGTGCTTCTCCCGACAATGCGTTGGTCACACTGGTGCTTGTCGTGGCAAAACTTTTGTATTTCTGGGGAGGGGAGGTTTAACACCTCTGAAAGACAAAAGTTTTGTTGTTCAATTGCCAGTGTAGACATAGCCTTAGTCTGAAACTAATTTTCACACCCCATCAGTGTTTTGTACACGGAGAGGTTATAATGTCTTCTTTATTTTGAATAGAGCCAGAAATATGTCTGTCTTTTTATTTGTTTTCAGGAGTCTCTGATACAACAATTAGGTAAATGCAACAAAATAAAATTATTAAAGTGTGAGAGACAAACTTCAGCAACAAGACCAATGGGGGTACTAAATGTACAGAAAAGAAAAACTAAAAAGTACTATCGCTGAGAAAGAAAAAGTTAATTCCTCTCTGAGCAACATCAGATTGTGTTTGTTTTTTTAAATGCACTGATCACAAATATTGAAAAATTCACCTGCCCATATGAAAGAGGCTTATAATAAAAAGGTTAACAGTCTAGAACATAAAAAGCTATCTGAAGGACAAAATTGTACTTTTCCCACTATATTAAGTTTAACCCCGCTTGCCCCATACCCAATACCTTACACAAATCCAATCTGCCTTACATTTCTGATCTTGTCTCATATCACATGCCAGACACATTATTAGGAACTCAGTCTAAATGCCAAGTTAAAGTGAGTGAAATCAATGTAAAACAACAACTACTGAATATAAAGGCCAATAAAGTCTTCATTCCACAAGGAAATCCTATATTGAAAATAAGGTAATTTGGTTATAACTCTTGATCAAATTAGTACTAGGGATAGATATTCAACCTCAGGTATTTTATAATCCTGTTAACTTCTAATTTCATATCCGGTGTATTTTATATGCATTTTTCTTAAATACGTTAGTTCTCTTTATTCTAATTGTCTCTGAGAATTTTTATTTTCTAAATTAGACTTGTACAAAATGTTGCCTCCAGACTCTCTTTGAGAGTACAATATATATCTTCTAACTGTCACATTTTCTACTGGTAGAGTTAGAAATCAGTTTTAGCAGCAGCCCTCTTGCTAATGGCAAAAATTCCATTGCTAGAGTAGGACAAGCCTTCTCGTCATTCCCTACCTGAAAAGTGACTCAGGGTCAAATGCTATTTCTATGTGAATTAAATTTCTGTTTTCAGTAGTCCAGATGTCGACTTCAGTTTGCAACCTGAATAGAGGAGAATTATTTTGTTTCTTGAGTAGGCAATACACTACCTTAGTCTTTTGTTAACCTTTTTCAGCCTTTGAACATTCTACTTTCTATACTGAACATGTTTTGGTGGCAATGCTTTTCTTCTTAGATTACTGTAGCTGCAGCTATGGATATAATATGGGAGTATGAGGCTTCTATACTCAAACATCTCCCCAAACCATTTTGCAGACTATATAAGACCAATAAAACATTGCTTCCAGCTTCCTTTTTAGACCCTGGTCAAGGCTCCTGCCTTTGCTGGTGTCAGGGGCATCCACGTTGCAAGTGCTTTGCTACTATAATATTCTGGTATTCCTATACTGGTAAAGTGCTCCTACTGTAGACCTGGCCTAGTACTGTATCTAGAACTAGATTGCCCCATAAACAGCCTTTTTCTGGCTGCAAACCACAACACAGGCTCCTGCGTTCAGAAGTACACTGATTCTTACCCGTTCTAGACAGCATTATATGAAATGTATGTTTATGCTGAAATAATTGGGTCCCAATATTTACTTCAAAAGATTATTTCATGATGAATTAATCATGAGGATAATATTTCACAAATATTACCTAACACAAATGTGGACCAAACAGACACAATGGGAAGGAGGTGTATTCTAGTTGGGTGACTACTAAAAAACATTTTCTGCTACTATTTGAATGTTTAAACATCTTATGTCTGTTCACACCCCTTTCCTGTTCTGTTTAGGCTTTTATACTGCACCTATCACTGTTATAGCTGAGCAAATGAGATGACCCAGGTAATTATAGGCCTGTTAGTCTGATGTTGATCCCAAGTAAAATAATTCAGTGGATGATATGGGACTCAATTGATAAAGAATTCAAGGAAGGTAATATAATTAATGCCAATCATCATGGGTTTATGGAAAATAGATCCTGTCAAATTTACCTGCTTTCATTTTTTGAGATTAACAGTTTAGTTGATAAAGGTAGTAGTGCTGATGTAATATAATTACATGTTTATAAGGTGTTGACTTGGTACCACATGACATTTTTATCAACAAACTAGAACAATCTAAAATCACCATGGCACACGTTAAATTAATTCAAATCTGGCTAACTAAAAAGTCTCAAATGTAATTATAAACAGGGAATCACGATGGAGCGGGTATGTTTCTAGTGGGTCCCTCAGGGATCTGTTCTTGGTCCTATGCAATGTAACATTTTTATCTATGACTTGTAAGAAAACCTACAATCATCATGATAGTTTGTAGAGATTGGGAGAGCGGTAAATAATGAAGAGGACAGGTCACTGATACAGAGTCTTGTGGATTGCTTGGTAAACTGGGTGCAAGCAATAGTGAGAGACTCAGTGAGCTGAATCTATGTAGTTTAATAAAGAGAAGGTTAAGGGGTGATTTGATTACAGTCTGCAAGTACCTACCCGAGGAACAAATATTTGATTTGGGCTCTTCAATCTAACAGAGAAAGGCATAACATGATCCAAAGGCTGGAAATTGAAGCAAGGGAAATTCAGACTGGAAATAAGGTGTAAATTATTAACAGTGAGGGTAATTAACCATTGAAACACTTTACCAAAGTTGTGGTGGATTCTCCATCACTGGCCATTTTAAAATCAAGATTGGAATTTTTTCTAAAAGCTCTGCTCTAAGAATTATTTTTGGGAAGCTCTGTGGCCTGGATTATATAGGAGTTCAGACTAGACAATCACAGTGCTCCCTTCTGACCTTGGAACCTATTAATCTATAAACCAATAGATTTACTAGGTGAGATTTTTCAGAAGCTCCTGAATTCCCTGAGAGAATAAGTACCATTGTTTTTCCATGGGATTTATGCATCTAAATCTCTCAGGTGGAGCTGGTTTGGAAATATTTTTTTTCGTGTGAAACAATTTTTGTTTTCAGCTAAATTATTCTTCAAAAATGGTTTTGCAAAAAATTCCATTTAGTTGGAAACCCCTTTTCCATTGAAAAAGTATTTTGAAAATCCCACCGGCTGTCTCTGAAGCTAGAATACAGCATTGTGTTCTAGCATTCTATTCCAGATCACTCCTGCTGTGAGACAGTCAGTTTAACCATTGCAAAATAACTACTGTAATTTGGGAAAGAAACACTTTGGTGTTAAGTTATTAAACTGTAGCAAAATCAAGAATATCCTTTAGTACATGTAAAATATCTTCCCCCAGTATTCTTTTATCTTGCTGATTATCTATTTACTTTACCTTACATTCCTTCTTGCTGCAGTTACTTAACATCCACTGTCACCTAGTGGCCAGAGACGTTTATACAAGCAGTGGATATAGTCGTCAAGTTTTCTAAAGGTTTCAGAGTAGCAGCCGTGTTAGTCTGTATCAGCAAAAAGAACAGGAGTACTTGTGGCACCTTAGAGACTAACAAATTTATTTGAGCATAAGCTTTCGTGGGCTACAGCCCACTTCTTCGGATGCATAGAATGAAACATACAGTAAGAAGATATTTATACATACAGAGAACATGAGAAGGTGGAAGTAGCCATACCAACTGTAAGAGGCTAATTAATTAAGAGATCATTTTTGGAGATTTGTCAGAAATGAACCAGTCAATATAGAAGAAACCTAAATCTCATGCTTTGTCTGCTCAGCCTTGAAAGAGTCTCTATTATTCTACTCCTTTGAAATTGGCTTACAATATGAAGAAACAAAGTTTGCTTCATATTCTACTAGTAACTGACTTGGACAAAGAAATAATGAATAGGAAAAATGGTAGTGTACAGAATAAATAAATAATTAAATATCAAGGGGAATATAAATAGAGTAAATACTAGGATATTGCCATCATATTCATTGCCATTACCCTTAGTAGATCTGTCAGTGATCATTTATAGCTTTGTTTATTCATTCACATTTGATTATTTCAGTAACTTTTGATGAAATGCCACAATGAAAACGTTTACCACTCATTTCAAGTCAATCTGTATTTGGTGTTTCAAATTACAAAGATACTGTCAAAGTATTCTTATAAATAGTTTTTTTTTTTTTTTAAGTATTTGCCACACCCACATGAACATGCAAATTCAGGACAAAGTTCAGTCCTTCACTCTATTAGGCTGGTAGAAGATGAAGGATGTATGAAAAAATATAGGCTTAATCCTAGAAGAAAGAAATATGTCACCTCATCCTTGTGTGACCCCTTTTGGGCTCTTCCAAATAGTGTGAGGAATAAAGGAAGAAAAGTAACCAAATGAACACTCAAAGAGAGTTATATTTACATATCAAGGAGAAAAAATCAGGTAAACAGGAAATAGAAATAGACATGCATGGCTACATTCATTGCTGGTGCTACTCCACTAACATCTGTGGTGTTCTTCAGGGATGAATTTGGCTCACCATCTCTATTAAACAACAAAATAAACTCGGTGCTCAGACCTAAATTCTACCACCAGATGTGCAATGCCTATCTGTTAAACATTTGTATGCAGTGCCTTAGATGTCCCCTGTAATTTATACAGGTCACGTACAATAGGCTTGTTTGTATAAATTACAATGGACACAAATTCCCCATCAGGACCAGGTAAGGTTGAGAGTACATACCATTAACAGGCGGGTAAAACAAATCACAAGCATTATTCCCAGAACAACTATTTAACTAACTCTATATGTTTATCTTAAAAATAAATAAATACAATCCAAACTTATTAAGATATGGGAAAGCATAGTTAAAGCACCTAACAACCTTAACTCTACTCTGTTGTGACCTCCAACCAGGGGAAATATTATTTTTTTTAAAATCATCTAAAAAAATCATCTAGGACCACAAACACTAAAATCCCTTAACTAGAATTTCATTGTTATTATATGTATTATAATAATAAGGGAAGAAAGTAAACATTTTTTCAGATAAGTGTTACATTGTTTTGAAGTTCATACAGGTATGGAAAGAACAGATCATAGTCATTAGCTATTTACATATCTCTGGAATAGGTTATTATTAACAATTGTATTATGGTAGAACCTAAGAGCCCTAACCAGGTCAGGCCACATTGTGCTAGACGCTGTACAAACCACATAATAATTGACGGACCTGCTCAAAGAGCTATATCCGTTTTCCAATGGCAGGTGCTAGATAAAATGCAAAATAAAATATGAGTTTAACTTGTCCTGGCAACACACAGAACTGATGAGACTGAAATTTACTTTGAATATATCTTTGGGGAATTCTGGACATTCAACTGAACTCATAAATGAAAGCAGAATAGCAATAAGGACCGGAGAAGTATGTTAACTGTAGTAATTCTTGTAATGTTATAAAGGATTGCAAACTATTCAACTGTGTAAGGCCGTATTCTCTAGGGTACTGAAGCTACTGGGAGGCCTATAGTCTTTATAAGGGAATTTAGATATTAACTAAAGATAAAAACGGATAAAAATAAAGACTAATAGTTTGATTTTAAATATATTAATTACATAATTAATGAGAATAAAGAATAAACATGTTCTTAAAATTGTCAATATTGAATGCAACTGGCAGTGAGACTGGGAGTTCTGACTCTCTTAGTGAGATTTTTTTTTTCATATCTTTTGATTCTCTTTCCAGTAACATTTGATATTTAAGCTATGCAATAGGAAACATTTTACCAATTCTCCCTCTGTGTTAGGAAGATCTGAAATCTTTTAGATTCCATTTGATTTAACATTACAAAATGTTATACTCTTCTGATATCTTATTATAGATTTCTGGTCATTTCTTTTGAGTATTATAATGAGATGAGTGGGAAGGTGACAATCAGTGTCCCCATAAATGATCTAGAGCAGGGGTCGGCAACCTTTCAGAAGTGGTGTGCCGAGTCTTCATTTATTCACTCTAATTTAAGGTTTTGCGTGCCAGTAATACATTTTAATGTTTTTAGAAGGTCTCTTTCTATCAGTCTATAATATATAACTAAACTATTGTTGTATGTAAAGTAAATAAGGTTTTCAAAATGTTTAAGAAGCTTCATTTAAAATTAAATTAAAATGCAGAGTCCCCTGGACCGGTGGCCAGGACCCAGGCAGTGTGAGTGCCACTGAAAATCAGCTTGCGTGCCGCCTTTGGCACACGTGCCATAGGTTGCCTACCCCGATCTAGAGGTATACACATGGCAAGTGCAGAGGACACTTGGAACACAAATAAATAAAACGTGCAATTTTTAAAATATTTTTTATTATCCTGTCTCCTGCCTCGCCTAGCACATAATCATGTTTCAGCACCCCATGGATTTGGAAGTACTCTAATACATTTTCTGAAAAGAAGGTAACATTCTTTAAAAAGCTACCAGCACAGTGTAAGACAAGGAACTTTTGGCTGGAGAAGTTTGAATAATACTAAATAAATAATGATCTAGAGAGATACTTTATAAAACCATATTTAAAAAACCTCTGGATTAATAGGTTTGTTAAATTCATATGAGGGTAGCTATTATTGGCTCAAATACATGCTCTGCACCGGATTTAAAAGCTGTTACAGATTTAGATGCAATTTAGAAATATATGCAAGATGTGCAATACATTCCTGAGAACCCTCATAGCAATAATTAAGGAAAACTGAACACAATTGAGCATGCATTTCTTTATTGTTTGATTCTCAAGTTTACTTTCTTATATCAAATGTTACCTTTTCAGTGTAAATACTATCTAAAATTAAAATTATATAATTTAAGAGCTAAAATTTATGGGTATAAATTGTTAATCGTAATTCTTACAGTGCCAGTTAGTTGGACTATGAAGTAACTGAGTCCTGGCTCTCAACTTTACATGCCAAGGCCAGGTCAGTCCAAGACCAAAAGTTACCCTCCCACCTCTTCATTTGTAATGCTTTTCTATCCCATTATTTCCCTGCTCCCTTTCAATACATCAGCTGCTTTCATAACAGCTTATCTTCGCTTTACCTGGAAGGATTGTTATGAATTGGTTTATAAAGAGAACTCAGAGTGAATAACCATTGCATTTCTACCCTGGCCCTGATATCTTTTGTATTTAGGTCCATTTCTATTCAGGTCAGCACTTAAACATGTGCTCAAGTCCCACAGTAAAAATCTGTAAACTGAAGAAGAGTCAGATATCTTACTAAAAACAAATTTGTGAAACACACATTCTGCACATGACTGAGAATTCAGCTGTAGCAAGTGTTAAATACTACAAGATTATCAGCTCCACTCTGCTTGCCAATAGCTTGGATTTGTATTGAAACTATTCAGGGCCTGATTCACCCCGGGGAATTACTCCAGTTTAATGCTTGTCATTCCATTGAAATTGACGATGAAATAAAATTGGAGTAACACATTTATGAATCAAAACCCTGAGTTTGTATATTCTTTTCTTATTTGGAGTCTAATAGATTTTGAGCTGAACCATCCTGTTGTGAAAATGTTTGCCTCTAGGAAGCTGACATCCATATAGGGCTCAAACTTTCTTGAGTTATATTACAGCCTGAAGCCTGTTCAGAGCCAAAGTCCATATACATAAGATCAGAACAAACACAATGTACAGAAGGCAGAGCAAGTTAATCTGTCAAAGATAATTACTTTCTGGTGTAATAAAAAAGGATGAACAAATACCAACTCTGCTCATAGAAACTAAAACAATATCTGAAAGTGAAAGGATGTTCTTGTGGCTAAAGTATAGGACTAGGAATCAAGACCCCTGGGTTATATTAGCAAACAAAAACTACAGTTAGTGGCAGTTGAAGTTTTTTTCCAACTTCATATTGCCTACAATGCTATTAAAAACAAACTCCAGCACTCCATAGGGCTTTCACGTCCATCTTCAGCAGATACTAAAAAGCATTGGTACCCCATCTTTATCAAACTTCAATTCTAATACAAAACCCTACCAGTGAAATGGTTATTTTGGTGAGTCACATCAGAGTTTGCAGATTATCATAGTTTTCAAGCAGAAAAATCTGTTCTGAAGAAATCTTTTGACTGTGAATCATATACGATCATGCTATCCCCCCACATAGATCAGCAGCATTATTTGACACACACCCTCTTGACCTTCAGATCCCTAGTTTAGACTCATACTATTTGAGCTGCAGCAGTAACTGCTAGTTCCTTTGCTGACCAGTCACTGGAGGAAGTCTTGACGTACACTTTCCCAGTGGGTTACACAACTCTTAGGCAGCAGTAGAATACTGGTGATAAGGGATCCTGGAGTTTATTTCTGATCCTAGGAAGGGATATGATTTATAGTAGTAGTTAAAGATAAGATAACCCAAAATGATTTATTCTCTCAGAAAGGCAACGTGGAGCAATGTCTAACACTTTGCCACCACACCGCTCATTCGTTTTCCAAAGCCATAATATATTCAAGTTAAAAACTATGTTAAGGTGAATACTAGTAACTTAAGGATAAAACATTACAGGGAAGTTGTAATGATCCTAAAACCAAGTGTGACAAACTCAGGAAATTCAGTGTTAAGATTGCACTTAAAAGAAATCCAAATACTGTAAGGTATATAAATGCACAATTAAGGCATACAATGTTATCTCTGTCCTATAGTGACATTGTATAATAATATAATTATGATTAGGGAATTTTAGTGTTTGTGGCTTCAGATTAGACAACATTGATATTTAAAGACACATCCATAATTTTCATATCCTCCCAAGATTGTTTGGTGCCTTCACTGTTCATTTCCATACCTTGAATTATTTGGAATTATTTTAAATGGTACAAATTCTATGGATCCTGGTTACATCCATTTTACTCAATCTGTCTTAGTCATGCATATAAATGTGCTATTCTTAACAATTTTTCATTCTGATATTTTTATTTTGTATTATATCATATATTATAATTAGAGCTGGTTGGAAACTTTCAATAAAACAATGTTGCTGGAAAATGCTGACATGCTGAATCCAAAATGTTTCACATAAGCAGCTCTTGTTCAATGAACTTTCAGTTAATTAAAGCAAATCCATGGGCAACCTATCAGCTCACTGGGCTGCAGGGGAGCCTGGTCTTCCAAGGTTTTGGGACAGCCCTGCCATGCTGACTGCTAGACTCCAAGGGCAGCTGACATCCCAGACCCACAGACCTTGGAAGTGCCAGCAGCTGCTGAGTGAAAGTGACATTTTTGTCATTTTCACTCAACAGCTGCCAGGTTTCCAGGGAGCAGATTTGGTTTCTCTAATACGCCTTTTTTTTTTTTTTTTTCCCCAGGATTTCTGGTTCATGGAAATTTTGAAAAATTTGGATATGTTCTGATTCAGAACAAAAACAAATTTTGAAAACATAAAATTTCCCATGAAGTGGAAATCCTGTGTTTTGGACAGCTTTAATTATAACCTTTTTTTAAAAGTCAAAATGTACTGTTTCTACTTTGTCAAAATGTTATAAAATATTATTCACTTTTAATTTTCTTTCACAGAGAACTTTGAAATTTTTGGATTCCTTTGATTCAGAACTAAGCCAAATTTTGAAAACTCAGTCTTTTGTGAAATAACATTTCCATCCCCTGTCTAGTTCTAGTCAGAACTTTAATCTTATTGGCTTCCCAAATGTCAAGTTTTCCCAGACCTCTAAATTCACTCTCCCCACCTTTGGAAAATTATGTATATTCAGTGAGAATAGTAGTGCTGCTGTCTGTGTGTGTGTGTGTATATATATATATGTAAGAGAGAACAGACAACTTAGAGATCCTTGACTGTAAAGGTAATTTGAAATGCAAGAGCCATGACAGAGCACAGTGGGGACACTACTCCCTGCAGAGGGGTGTGGGCATCACTGTAATATAAATAAATGTAAGAAATGTATTTATAAAGAATGGCCTCACCTTACCAAAAATGTCAGTTCTATACAGTAATTCACAATGTTTTATAAAAATGCCAGTATGATAAACTCATCCTTTCTAACTCAAAAAAATCAGGAAAACAAATAGAACGAATGGTCTAGAGAGAATAAGTAATAGACTGAAGAAAAGGAGTGAAATACAGGTTATATAGACCCCTTGTAGTGTATTCAGTCCTTAAGTGAACATTGCACATTGTCTGCTTGAAGATTTTTTTCATTTAGACTTCACCATATCTGAGAATTCGTTTCTCTTCATCCAGAAAAACATGTAACCACAACAAATAAACAAAAGACCCCAGAGTTTTTAGCTTACATGAAAGGATACTGCAGTTTTCCTGTATAGCCTCACAACAAATTGCTTGATGTAATCTTGAAAGGGATTTGAAGTTCAAAATTCAAGTTACAGGTTTATAATGACCTCTAGTGTTGACTTAAAAGAACTGCAATATGCAATTGATAAACCACAAAGACCAGCTATAAAAGGGCAAGGAAATATGTTATAGATTATATGGCATATAAAATATGACACAACTAAGAGACAGATGAATAGTTCAGGCATTTAACTATAGAAAAACAGACAGACAAAAAGTATGTGATTTCCACTGTTAACACTATTTATTTCTGCTAGCTGCTAAAGTTATCAAAGCTCTTAAACACAAAGTAGTTTGGATGGTGTAGCTCCTACTTTACACTACATGGGGTCAATTTTCTGTTCTTCCGTTCTTGTTCTTGAGACAGGAAAAGGATTGTGGAAGAGTGTTCAAGGTTTCTTTAAGTCACTTTGCCCTCTTCATATTCTTGGAGCAGCTGGGGAGCTGTCACACCCATAGTTTCCCATATGTAGAGCACTTTGCCAGTGCAGGCAAAATTCAACTGTAAATAAAATAAAAGATTCACAAGGCTATAAAGTTTTACTATTTTCAGTGAAAGTTTATCAACTTGATTGATTTTGTGTGAATTTACTATCAAGAGTTACAAACATACTTTGGGATAAAATTGGTTAATACTATCAAACTGTCTGGAGTGCCTCATGACCGTAAGTGCCAACTTCAGAGCTGACTGTTAAGAACCAGGGCACAAACCCCAAAATGGTTGTATGTTCTACACTTAAATTTCACCAACCAAGTATCAAGTGTGAACTTCTCAAGCACTACAACAGCCGTAACATGGAGTCACAACAGTTCCCTTGGGTACTCTGGTCTATCTTTCCACCTAGGCAAGACTTGCTTTGATAGATGGTTCCTTACACCAAAAATCACAGCAATATACAGGTTACTCCCAATCCCAAAGGACCAGTCACTTACACCAGGTCAATTGCACCTTAGATCTCTCACCAAAGACAATGCTTGTAGCCAATCTGATAGTACATTAACTAAAGATTTATTTCAGAGTAGCAGCCGTGTTAGTCTGTATCAGCAAAAAGAACAGGAGTACTTGTGGCACCTTAGAGACTAACACATTTATTTGAGCATAAGCTTTCGTGGGCTACAGCCCACTTCTTCGGATGCATAGAATGGAACATACAGTAAGAAGATCTATGCATCTGAAGAAGTGGGCTGTAGCCCACGAAAGCTTATGCTCAAATAAATGTGTTAGTCTCTAAGGTGCCACAAGTACTCCTGTTCTTTTTAAAGATTTATTAACAGAGAAAAAGAAATGAGTTATTTACAAGGTTAAAGCAGGTAAACATACATACAAATGAGTTAGTCTTAAGCTGCTGTAATATGCAAGCTCTATATATCCATTAGGGATAACTCAAGATAAGCAGCTTGGGGATCCTTGCTTAAGCTTAGAAACATTTCTCACTCCAAATTCCAAGCAGCATAGAGATACAATTCCTTCTGGTCAGGCATTTTTATTTCCATCCCCCAGAGTTCAAACTGATGGCATAAGGGTCAGTCTCCTCTCCATGGGTGGGGTTACGGGGCAATCAACAAAGTCTTTGTCTTTTGATGTTTCACAATGACTCATTTGGTTTCAGTGGGCCTTCTTGTGTGCAGGACCAGCACTTTACATTAATTAACACTTCTTTCCTGTTTGAGTCACACAATTAGAGGTTTACAATGCAAACACTTATAACTTTGTACCATGGGCTACAGATGTTATAAGTGAGATCAATACATGCAGTATCCTACAAGCATTTCATCAAGTCTAAACACATTTTTATAAACTTAGCATCTATCTTAACAATGCTAACACACAGGTGAGTGTTTGTCATTTGTCAGTGCTCATTAAGGCCTACGGGTCTTGGCATGTGGTTTGCTAGAGTCACAAATACATCAATTGGAATTTTAATAACATTTGTAAGAGAAAGCATGCAGTCTTTTAAAAACTATTCTATCTGATGACATTTTTGATTATTTCCAGAAGCTGTGACCTAAGAGAGCAATCATTTGTATAAGCATCTACCTGTCTGACTAAACAGAACGAGTTCTTTTTTAATGCTTTCACCTCTGAGTCATGGAAAATGTTTGTACTACTGATGTGTATAATCTGAGTACATACAAGTAATAATAAAGGGGATTAAGTTCCAACAATATAGCTTCATAGTAGAAACTATGTTCTCTATTTTAATATAGGACACATGAGCTTTATTTGGAAAAAAATAATCAGGCTTCTTAGGACTGGGAGTACATGCTTAAACTATGAAGGTCAGGGTTTTTTAGGACGTAATACTGTTTAAAAGTTTTACATGTTACGTACATTTAACAAACATAAAGTTTACTTTTTGTTAAACATGTAATGCTTTACTAGCTCATATTTTTCATTATTAACCTGATATCAACTTGCAGTTTCTTAAATAGAAAACAAAAATATAACATTAAGAAATATAAACAGACTTTTACTGTATTAATCTCAAGCCTCAACGCAGAGATGCAGGCATGTTCTCTGTGTCAGTGAGACATAATTATCCCACTGGAAACAGGGAATCCATTGTGTGTTTTCAGATTTGTTTACTCCATGAGTGGAAGACTGTTTGCCAGGCTATGCTGTAGTCATGTGAGTAGCAGATTGATTTAAGCAACCATGACCACATTGTATACAATTTGCATGCCACTGATTTTAATAGTTGTTTTTTGTCTTCCACAGCAGTTATGTGAAATCATAGAATTGTAGAACTGGAAGGGACCTCAAGAAGTCATCTAGTCCAGTCCCCTGCACTCATGGCAGGACTAAGTATTATCTAGAATCTAGATCATTCCTGACAGGTGTTTGTCTAACCTTCCCTTAAAAATCTCCAGTGATGGAGATTCCACAATTTCCGTAGGCAAATTTTTCCAGGGCTTAATCACCCTAACCGTTAGGAAGTTTTTCCTCATTTCCAACCTAAACTGCCCTTGCTGCAATTTAAGCCCATTGCTTCTCATAGACTCATAGACTTTAAGGTCAGAAGGGACCATTATGATCATCTAGTCTGACCTCCCGCATGATGCAGGCCCCACAAGCTGACCCACCCACTCCTGGAATAATTCTCTCCCTTGACTCAGCTGTTGAAGTCCCCAAATCATGATTTAAAGACTTCAAGTTGCAGAGAATCCTCCAGCAAGCGACCCCTGCCCCATGCTGCGGAGGAAGGCGAAAAACCTCTTCTCATCCTATCCTCAGAGGTTAAGGAGATTTTTTTTCTCCCTCCTCCTTGTAACAATCTTTTATGTAGTTGAAAACTATTATCATGTCCCCTCTCAGTCTTCTCTTCTCCAGATTAAACAAACCCAATTTTTTCAATCTTCCCTCATAGGTCATATTTTCTAGACCTTTAATCATTTTTGTTGTTATTCTCTGGACTTTCTCTAGTTTGTCCACATCTTTCCTGAAATGTGGCATCCAGAACTGAACACAATACTCCAGTTGAGGCCTAATCAGCACAGAATCAGCAGAAGAATTACTTCTCGTGTCTTGCTTACACCATTCCTGCTAATACATCCCAGAATGATGTTTGCTTTTTTTTGCAACAGTGTTACACTGTTGACTCATATTTAGCTTGTGATCCACTATGACCCCCAGATCCCTTTCTGCAGTGCTGCTTTCTAGGCAGTCATTTCCCATTTTGTATGTGTGTAACTGATTAGCAGGAGATTGGACTAGATGACCTCCTGAGGTCTCTTCCAACCCTAATATTCTATGATTGCTCCCTTTTTAGTGGAGTACTTTGCATTTGCCCTTACTGAATTTCATCCTATTTTCTTCAGACCATTTCTCCAGTTTGTCCAGATGATTTTGAATTTTAATCCTATCCTCCAAAGCACTTGCAACCCCTCCCAGCTTGCTATTGTCTGCAGATTTTATCAGTATACTCTTTATGCTGTTATCTAAATAATTGATGAAGATATTGACCAGAATCAGACCCAGAACTGATCCCTGTGGGACCCCACTCGATATGCCCTTCCAGTTTGACTATGAACCACTAATAATTACTTTCTGGGAATGGTTTTCCAACTAGTTATGCACCCACCTTATAGGTACTCCCTCTAGGTTGTATTTCCCTAGTTTGTTTATGAGGTCATACGAGACAATATCAAAAGCCTTTCTAAAGACAAAGATATACCACATCTACCACTTCCCCCTACCCACAAGGCTTGTTACCCTGTCAAAGAAAGGTACTAGGTTGGTTTGCATGATTTGTTCTTGAAAAATCCATGCTGTTACTTATCACCTTATTATCTCCTAGGTATTTGCAAACTGATTGCTTAATTATTTGCTCCATTATCTTTCCAGGTAATGAAGTTAAGATGACTGGTCTGTAATTCCCTGGGATGTCCTTGTGACCCAGAGTGTGTAGGGCAGGGGTTCTCAGAACACATTTTTTGGTAGCCTCAGAGTGCAGCCACCAACTTTTCACTCTGACAATTTTTCCTAAAATACTTAATTAACTTTAGGAAGAACAAATGAATATACATATCCAAATCATCGTAATTTATGTATGTAGAGTTTCTTTTTGCAGACACAATAATAAAAATAATGTACAATTGTCTCTATTTTTGTACTTGTTCTAAACAGAAATAAGTGCTTTGCACATTCTTGTCTTTTTGTTGTTGTTTCTTTTGCTTTTTTGGTTGCTTTTTTTAAAAGACTTGAACAGACTAGATAGTGCTAGATAGTACCAATCTGTCTGGGGGTCAGCACAAGTTTGGAAATACAGATATACAATATATGTCTAACTCACAATACAAAGATTATACAAACATATAAACACAATTATCATACTTGGCAAATTATAACATTTTTGCAAATACATTACACAGCATATCTGGTCAGATTCATTGCAATTTTATATTGGTATCAATAATATCACAAAGTGTTCCACATATTCCATACAGAATCACAGTCCTTATTTCCCTTTTTATAGATGGGCACTATATTTACCCCTTCCCAGTCTTCTGGAACATGTCTTACCACAGGAGAGACTGGTATTAGATACCCCCTGCCAGTGTCTGTATTTGAATGTGCCTAAATTGACTATGTTAGTAATATGCAAACTGGGGTCATGCTTCCCTGGGGGGGAGGAAGGGGTGCAGGAGGTTCTCTGGGTGTGTGTGAAGAAACCCGGATCCTGCGGATCCCTCTGGGCCACTGCCATAATAGTAGGATAAAAATAGAGTGGGTATTGCAGGGTGGGACGGAAGCAGGATCAGGGACAGTGCTACGGGGTACTGGAGCAGCGAACCGCGGCCACTGGGAGCCGCGATTGGCCGAACCTGCGGACGCGGCAGGTAAACAAACCGGCCCACCAGGGGCTTTCCCTGCACAAGCGGCGGAACAAGTTTGGGAACCACAGACACAAGGGCAGGCATATTGTGGCTCCCTCAGGATAAGTTTCAGAGAGCTACAGGAGCCAAGAAACTCACGCTCCAAGAGCTGCAGTCTATTATGCGGCACCTTAACTTTGCCTGAAGGGTTGTTACCCCGGGGAAGGCATTCTGTGCTCAGCTGGTGGCGGTCACAGAACACATAGACAGGCTGCACCATTTTATATGAGTTACTAGAGAGATGAAGGAAGACTTGAAGGTATGGGAACAGTTTTTGAGCCAATTTAATGGGGTGTCTTTATGGAGGGAGGAAGGGGCATTAGAGGCTGGTTTGAAAATCCATTTGGATGCTTTGAGGGTACGGGCTTTGGGCTGTTTTACTAGGGCAGGTGGTGTGCCCAGAAATGGCCTGCTCTCTGGATGTAAAATGGAGTAGTGAGTTGACATGATTTACCTGGATTTTTTTCCAATGTTGGTTGCAGTGGTTATTTGGGAACCGGAATTGGCTAATAAAAGGGTGTGTTTCTGGTGTGACAACAATAGCCAAACTTCCAGATCACACAGGATTATGAGGTTAGTGAGGGCATTTGTGCTATAATGTTTACATCTTAACATATGGTTTTCCTCCAAGCATGGGCCTGTGGTTGATAATGGCATAGCAGATGCCTTGTCTTGTTTTCAGTGTGAGAAATTTCGAGAGCTTGCACCAGGAGCCAGCGAGGAACCTGAGCAGATGCTTCTAGCGCTATGGAGTCTTGGTGTATGATGTTGTCGGTGGTGCAGAGATCAGTGGTTCTGGGAACATGGCTGAACTATGAGTGAGGTTTTAATTATTTCTTGTAATTTCAAGATCCAGAAAGCTGGTCACCAATATGGCCCATTAGAGAAGAGTGTGTGCTGCAGTACATGGTGTCATTCGCAACTGGCATCCTGAATGATCTTGGCGAAGCATACGGCAATGGAGTTATTTTGGGGGAATGGGGTTCACCTATGAGACTTGGGAAGCAGACACGTTGTTGGCCAATATAAAAGGGGGGCAGCAGGAGATATCTGGGAACCAGACTGGGTTGGGGTGTGGAAGGCAGCCAAGCTAATTGCTGGCTCCTCCATGTGGCTGATGTCCCGTGCAGGTACTTCTTAGGGAAGGAATGGCTTGGTAAAGGACTTAAAAGGGAAGTGTTGGTTAAAGGAACAGAACGGGGGGTGAGGGGAGTGATGGCGTTTGGGGCTCCTGTGAATGGTCCAGCAGGGAGCTAACACCCTTTGCTTATAGCCCCTCGTACTAGGGGAGGGCGTGGTTGGTAAATCCCAGCAATGGGTTGGCTGGGGGACCTGGATGGAAAAAGAAGGGGGGGGGCTGCAAAAGCCCCCTAGGTAGTTATTGACTGAACATGGAGTTACCTGCATTGAACACTTTTATCTGCCGGGTAGTCCCAGACATCTAACACCACCACCACATGAGGGGGATAACGTTGTGGAGCAGGAGTCAATACTCCTTGACTGGTGTTAACACCAATCTAAACTGCTATTCTGATTCTGTGGGTTTCTGAGAGGAGCATGTTGATGTGTCTGGCTGCTTCTTTTGCCTGCCGTTTGCCAACTCAGAGTCATAACCTTACAGGCTTGGAGTAGAGGGTTCAGGTGGGAGGAGGCAACATGCAGCAGATCCACTTACTCCTCATATCCACACCTCCTTGCACAGGGCTCTGTTCCCCTTCACTAATGTTGAGGGGAGGGGAGCGGAGCATGTAGATTTAATCCAGTGGTTCTCGACTAGGAATATGCATACTCCTGAGGTTACGCACAGACCTTCCAGGGGGTACATCAACTCATCTAGATATTTGCCTAGTTTTACAATAGGCTACATAAAAAGCACTAGTGAAGTCAGTACAAATTAAAGTTTCATACAATGACTTGTTTATACTACTCTATGTACTATACATTGAAATATAAAGTACGTTTATATTCCAATTGATTTTATACGGTAAAATGAGACAGTAAGCACTTTTTTCAGTAACAGTGTTCTGTGACACTTTTGTATTTTTATTAGGGCTGTCAAGTTATTAATATATTAATCACAATTAATTGCGAGATAAAAATAATCATTAATCGCATAGCACTGTTGTACCCGGTGTTGCAAGGTATTTACGTGTCAGATACGCTAAACATTTGTATAACCCTTCATGCTTCCATGCTGATGACTGGTTCTGCTTGATAACGATCCAAAACAGTGCAGACTCACGCATATTCATTTTCATCATCTGAGTCGGATGCCACCAGCAGAAAGTTGATTTTCTTTTTTGGTGGTTCAGGTTCTATAGTTTCTGCATCAGAGTGTTGCTCTTTTAAGACTTATAACAGCATGTTCCATATCTTGTCCCTCTCAGATTTTGGAAGGCACTTCAGATTCTTAAACCTTGGGTCAACTGCTGCAGCTATTTTTAGAAATCGCACATTGGTACCTTCTTTGCGTTTTGTCAAATCTGCAATGAAAGCATTCGTAAATTGAACAACATATCTTGGGTCATCATCTGAGACTGCCATAACATGAAATATATGGCAGAATGCAGGTAAAACCACGGAGCAGGAGACATACAATTCTCCCCCAAGGAGTTCAGTCACAAATTTAATTACGTAGTTTTTTTTTAAAATGAGCGTCATCAGCATAGAAGCACGTCCTTTGGAATGGTGGCTGAAGCATGAAGGGGTATACAAATATTTAGCACAGGGGTCTCAAACTCAAATGACCACGAGGGCCACATGAGGACTAGTACATTGGCCCGAGGGCCGCATTACTGACACCTCCCCCATGCCGCCCTTGGCCCCGCCCCCACTCCACCCCTTCCATGAGGCCTCGCCCCTGCCCCGCCTCTTCCCACCCCTTCCTTGACCCCATTCCAACCCCTTCCCTGAAATCGCCACCCCAACTCTGCCCCCTCCTTGCCCCCAGGGGGTGCAGGAGGGGTGTGGCAGGGGTTCAGGGCAGGGAATTAGGGTGAGGGGTGCGGCAGGGGGTCGGGGTGCAGGAGGGGTGTGGCGGGGGCTCAGGGCAGTGGGTTGGGGTGCAGGAGGGGTGTGGCAGGGGGTCAGGGTGCGGCCGGGGGCTCAGAGCAGGGGGGGGTTCGGCTGCAGGTAGGGTTCGGGGGGCGGGCTCTGGCCCGGCACACACCGGGGGCAGGGCACGCTCCCTGCCCGCCCTGCCCTGCCCCCGCGCCGCTCCGGGAAGCGGCCGGAACCTGGAGGAGGAGTAGTATGGGGGGAGGGGTGTTGCTGTTGCTTCAGGCACCACCCCCAGCAGCTCCCATTGGCCGGGAACCGTGGCCAATGCGAGCTGCTGGGGGCGGTGCCTGACGCAACAGCAACCCCCCCCCCCCCCCCCCCCCCCCCCCCCCCGGTCCGGCCCCCTCCCGGGGCGGCCCCGGGGNGGGCCGGAGCCGCTCTAGGTAAACGCTGGGGGAGGGCGGGGGGCCGTGAGGAGCTCGCAGGCCGTAGAAAATAACCTCGCGGGCCGTGTGTTTGAGACCCCTGATTTAGCATATCTGGCATGTAAGTGAACTTGCAACACCGGCTACAACAGTGCCATGTGAATGCCTGTTTTCACTTTTAGGTGACATTGTAAATAAGAAGCGGGCAGCATTATCTCCAGTAAATGTAAACAAACTTGTTTGTCTTAGTGATTGGCTGAACAGGGAGGAGGATTGAGTGGACGTGTAGGCTCCAAAGTTTTAAGTGGTTTTATTTTTGAATGCAGTTATGTAACTGTAACTTTAGCGCCCTCGTGGCCAAGATGGAGTCTGCTCTGCAGGCAGCTCTGGCCAAGAGAAGGCGCGCGCAGGAATGCAGCAGGAGAAATCCCTTCCACCCCAGGGGCACCTGTTCCAAACCCCCCAGCGTGAACACACACACCCACAGGAAAAGTACAATGGATATAACAAAGGGAAATATTTATTTACAGAGGGATGAGAGGAGAAATACAACAAGGGGAAATATAGGGGGAGCAGTAGAACAGGGTTGCATTCAAACCCAGGCCCCAAGGGCCCAGTGGTAGCACAGCCTGGAAGGGCAGACACCGAGCAATGTGTCTGCACACAGAGTTCAGGAGTCCTGAGCAAAGTTCCAATCCAGTGGTGAGTCTTGGGTGCTCCTGGTCGTCTTCAGCGCCAGTGAACTTTCCCCCCAACAAACCCCTCCGGTGCCCTCTTCTGCCGCTCTCTGCAAAGCCACACAGAGCAACCACCTCCCCACTTAACCTCCCTCCTTGTTCCCAATGCAGAGTCCCAAGCCCCAGTACTCACAGCCCCATGCAGCTCTGGGCAGCTGTGATACTGGGTCCAGCTCCGGCCTGTCCTTCTCGGGCGATTCCTCCCTGGCACAGTGCTGCTCCTGTCCTGGGCTGTCCCTGATCAGCCCTGTCCTTCTCAGGCTTCAGGCAGGTTCTCTCTCTTCACTCTTTTAGGGCCTCCCAGCTGCTTTCCCTCTCTCTCCCTGGAGCTCCAGCGCTGCCCCCTGGAGTTTCCCTCCTTTTTTCTTAAACTCCCCCTCCCCCATAGGAAAAAAGATTTTAAAGGGGCCATGCTCTCTAAACCCCAAAGGGGTTACATAACAAAAAAAAAAACATTTAAAAGTTGCACTTTCATGATAGATATTGCACTACAGTACTTGTATGAGGTGGATGAAAAATACAATTTCTTTTGTTTATCTTTTTTACTGTGCAAATATTTGTAATAAAAATAATATACAGTGAGCACCGTGCACTATGTATTCTGTGTTGTAACTGAAATCAATATATTTGAAAAAGTAGAAAAACATCCAAAATATTAAAAAATTTAAATTGGTATTCTATTATTGTTTAACAATTTGATTAAAACTGTGATTAAGCGCAATTCATTTTTTTAATCAAGTTAATTTGTTTCGAGTTAATTGCTTGCACTAACTGCCATTAATCGACAGCCCTAATTTTTATGCCTGATTTTGTAAGCAAGCAATTTTTAAGTGAGGTGTAACTTGTCTTGAGTACACCCCCCCCCCCCCCCCCCCCCCCCCCCCCCCGCCCCCCCCCCCCCCCCCACCCCCCCCCCCCCACCCCCCCCCCCCCACCCCCAATCAGACTACTGTACCCCTTTCAGGAGTCTGGAAAGATTGAGAGCCATTGGTTTAATTAATGATAAATTTAATATTAATATAGCATTACAAACTCTCCCCATAGCTGTAGGTGTCCCATACCTCCAATCTGTCGCATCCTGTTTTACAAATATGCCAATATAAATTAGTATAAATACCAGTAAGCATTGCCTTTAATACAAGTAGTGCTACAAGTTTACAACAAACTTTTTCAGACAGAATCTTAAAAGAAAATGTCTAATTAGATGCTTCCATGCCAACCAGTCATAAGCCACCACACCCTGAGCAAGATGAAGGAATGACCCAAGAATAAACCAGATTAACCTGCTTTGCTGTCAGTGCTTTATCATGAACTTTTTACATAAGTATGTTCTGTTTTTTCAGAATCTCATGATGCCATTATCACAAGTCCTAATATATACAGTACATGCTTGATTAAATACTCTTCATACTGTCTACCACGTTACAGTTCTATCAATGCCTCTTTTTCCCATCTCGACACATGACACTACTGGCAGGACAGGAAGTTTCTAACGAGCTAGATTTAATTTGTGAGAACAAGAAAGACATTAATGAAAACTTCACTTTCAGGTTTTGGAATTGTCAGCATTTCTCACTGTTCAAGCACTATATTGACATGAGAAAGTGAGTGTTTGCTACCTACAAAGGGCTATGTGCTACCCTGTTTTCCATGGTGTGGAGCAGGAGCGAACAGAGTAAATGTGAAAAAATTGGATGGGGAGGGAAGCAGTTACCACAGCATGTTTTCCCATGAGTGTTTATTAATTAGTAGTTTTCCATTTGTGCTTTTGTGAGAGGAAAGGTATGATATGCTTTATAAAACTGAAAAACAGATGTCTTAATCCGCACTGAATCCAGCCATTTCTTGAAGAGGTACTATATATCCAGGGTATCAGAGTTTCCAAAATATACTCATGTTTATGTAGGCAGTCAGCTTTACAAAATTAGAGAACAGAGTTCTTTGATTCAGGTTCACTGAGCATTGGCTAAAAACACTGAGGAAGATGTTATACATCTACAGTAGGTATCACATTACTGGATTACTGTCTGGCAGGATGTGTGTTGATGTAATACAGCAAGGATTAGTACACTTACTGGAAAAAAGTGGTTAGTCTGAGTTCTGTTCTGTCTTGGCACAGATATCTGGAACTACAACAGGCCACAATCTTGCAAGTGACTCTGGGCAGGTGGACTCCTGTGAGCAAGTAAAGCCCCACTGACCTCATGTGTGGGATAGTTTGCAGGATCAGGGCCACAGCAAGGATACCACTGAGTGAAAATATTAATCACAAGCAGGAAATTAAAATGTGATAGGGCTGGAACGCTGCCTCTTAAATTAATCAAGAACTTATTGAGGAGGACAGAACCATGTTATGTTACTTCCCTTTATAATTTGTTTTGTTTAGGTTGTTAAGTCTTGACCCCATTATTGCTGACAGTCAACTCAAGGGTGAAGTTTTTTCACTAGCTAGATGTTAGGTGTGCTGTAACTCACCTGATTTGATATTCCACCAGTAGTCAATGTAATGTTCTCATAACCTAGAACTGACTGTGTCATGTTTAAAAATTAATTTATGAATCTGATCCAAAATCCAGAAGCTACTCTTAAGGACACCTGTCTATGTGATCATATGTACACCTGGATAGGCTTGTGAGCAGCAAGAGGCAATGTAGACCTGTGCTTTCCAGAAGCCATCACTGCTTCCAGGAGTGCCTCCTACATCCTGCCAGTTGAGTGTCAACCACTGCAATTTTCTTTTTCTTCCCTGCCTAGAAATAGCTGGACTGTGGAGAGAAAGGAAGGAAGCCTTTTGCCAAGCACTAGTAGCTACCCAGCCATGAAACTCTTAAAGCTTCAGTACACCCAGCCGCATTAGGCTATGCCTGGCCTAAAGATTAGTCTGTGGGAAGTGGTACAAAACCCATATATGTGTACAATAACACTCTTAATAAGGTATAGATAACTAGAGATGCAGGAGGAGAAAAAGACTAGATATATAGGGCAGCGGCTTTGGAAAAGGAGTGCTAGAAAGATCTGCGGAATGTTTGGGAAAAGGCTACATTATGCTGTAGTAATAGACCTAATTACTATACGGTTATTGTATTGAACTGGGCTACTTCAGTAGAATAGTGTAGTTTTTATAAATCAAAGAAAAAGGTAGGTGTGATGGGTTGGATCACAGAAACCCCCTTGGGAACTGCCAAGTGATGTGCCAAGACTACTTCTGCCCCTGCTTTCCCTGCCAGCTTGGGACTCCAGCACTTTGTCTTGTTGAGCCAGACACGCCAGTCTGCTCCAACACAGACCCAGGGTCTGAACCACGTACCCCAAAGCTGCAGACTTAACTGAAAGCAACTTAAGAAGTGTTCCTGCCTTTAACACTGAGATGCCCAACTCCCAATGGGGTCCAAACCCCAAATAAATCAGGTTTACCCTGTATAAAGCTTATACAGGGTAAACTCATAAATTGTTCGCCCTCTATAACACAGAGAGATATGTACAGCTGTTTGCCCCCCCCCCCGGTATTAATGCATACTCTGGGTTAATTAATAAGTAAAAAGTGATTTTATTAAATACAGAAAGTAGGATTTAAGTGGTTCCAAGTAGTAACAGACAGAACAAAGTGAATTACCAAGTAAAATAAAATAAAACATGCAAGTCTAAGCCTAGTACAGTAATAAAACTGAATACAGATAAAATCTCACCCTCAGAGATGTGTCAATAAGTTCCTTTCACAGACTGGACGCCTTTAGTCTGGGCACAATCCTTTCCCCTGGTACAGCCCTTGTTCCAGCTCAGGTGGTAGCTAGGGGATTTCTCATGACTGCGGCCTCCTTTGTTCTGTTCCACCCACTTATATATCTTTTGAATAAGGCGGGAATCATTTGTCTCTCTGGGTCCCCCCCCTTCTAAATGGAAAAGCACCAGGTTAAAGATGGATTCCAGTTCAGGTGACATGATCATGTCACTGTAAGCCTTCATTACCCACTTGCCAGCACACAGGTATACAGGAAGACTTACAAGTAAAACAGAGACATATACAGTCAATTGTCCTGGTTAATGGGAGCCATCAAGATTCCAAACCATCATTAATGGCCCACCCTTTGCATAATTGCAATAGGCCCTCAGAGTTATAGTTCATATTTCTAGTTTCAGATACAAGAGTGTTACATTTATACAATTAGGATGACCACACTCAGTAGATTATAAGCTTTGTAATGATACCTTACAAGAGACCTTTTGCATGAAGCATACTTTTGTTACATTATATTCACACTCATCAGCATACTTTCATAAAATCATATAGAGTACAACATCACAGTAGGAAGAGGAAATAGAGAGGGAGAGCAGTGCTACAGCAGAGAACTGGGTAGGAACAAAGGTAACTGAAAGGAGGAATGGTGAGAAATACTGAACACAGCAGGACTGGCTCTTGTTGAGTTGGGGGCGGGGTGTGAGTCTAAGGCTGTATCTTAATGTGGAGCTGCGGATGCAATTCCCAGCTTGTGTAGTCATACAGGTGCTCTCTCTCACTGAGCCAGAGGATTAAAAACAGTAGCACAGCACAGGGGCGCCATTTCAGATTTTGGTGGGTGGGGAGGGGCAAATTTAACTGTGATTCCAAGGGCTACTTAGGCACCTGAAAACGCTAGGGTTTTTTGCAGATAATAACTTAGAAATTAGCTGATAGGAGCACTGTATCTAATTCCTATATTTAAAAAAATAATTAAATAAATGTTAGAACCACTGAGCTCTAATACTAACACGTTCTCACATCTTGTGTCAAGTGACTTAAGGGATACTAGTTAGATTTAAAATTTTAATATATATTCTTACCTTTTTACTAACTCTTGAATACAACAATTGAAATACTTGTAGAAAAATCTAGATGACTTTCTATCACTTATTTGCAGTTCACGAAGCTTGGAATAGATTGTATAACTTTGGAAACATCCTACTACAGCAAGCCCCCGTGAGTTTATATTGCACCTGCCTGGGGCTGTAGGGGGTGTTACCCCACTACAGACGCTCCCCAACTTACGCAGGCATTCCGTTCCGTAAGGCATTGCGTAAGTCGAATTTTGCGTAAGTCAGGAACGTATACCCCACAATTATGCAATAAAAAAAAAGCTTATGGAACTTTTTCCGTAAGTGCAGATTTCCGTAAATCGGGTTTGCATAACCCGGGGAGCGTCTGTACAAATAATAGACTAGAAACTGACTTTAAACAGGAGTGAAAGTGACACTTTCAAGTCACTTTCACAGTATTGCCAATCCCAAATGTTAAAAAGCCATGAATCAGGCTCACCAAAAATCATGAGATTGGCTTTAACTCATGAGATTTTGTAAAAATAATAGATTTGATGTTCTTTTTATTTGCCTTCTGCTTTTTGAGCCTTTAGGGTGCACTGGGGTCACATTTTGAAGCTTTCCCCACAGCCACAAGGGCTAAAAACTTAATTTTTCTTTAAGAATGAAGGCTGAAATCATCACATATCCACTTGACTCCAGGAGCTGGGGTTTTAAGGAAAACAATAATTATCATGAGACTCATGACAAAAATCATGAGAGTTGGCAACACTGCTTTTACTTCTATTGAAAGCAGTGGTGGGCAACCTGTAGCCCGTCAGGGTAATCTGCTGGTGGGCTGCGAGACAGTGTTTACATTGGCCGTCCGCAGGCACAGCTGCCCGCAGCTTCCAGTGGCCGCGGTTCGCCGTTTCCGGACAATGGGAGCTGCAGGAAGCGGCAGCCAGCATGTCCCTGTGGCTTGCGCCACTTCCCGCAGCTCCCATTGGCCGGGAATGGCAAATTGCGGACACTGGGAGCTGCGGGCAGCCAATGTAAACACTGTCTCGTGGCCTGCTAGCGGATTACCCTGACGGGCCACAGGTTGCCCACCACTGATTTAAAGGCTAGTTATTTTCAAAAAGGCTCTTAAGCACAACACTACAGTGATTGAGTTGCAGTTCTCACAGGAGAATATTTAAAACCAAACACCAAGAAAATTCCACATTTTAAAGTTGAGAAAAAAACAGAGATATATCAGGGCCACTGCAGGCAGGAAAGAAAAATAAACAGTCACAGGAGCTCTGGGCAGCTCTTCCTCTTGAAAGAAAGTTGGAGGATCAAATCTAGTTCTTAATCCAGTAAAATTTCTATTGCCATCAGTGCCTCCACTCATAAATATTAACATGTGCTTAATAACTATATACTTCATACTTAAATATCTGAGCCATCTTATCCAGGGATACACATTGGCTCAGTGAATAATACATACAAGGACAATAATCATCGACTTTATGGACTCTGTGGATGAAATTTCTGTTCTTTTTTCTGGAATTGGCCTGGATCAGGGTGGATTTGATTTAAATCACTAGTCAGGAAGACTCGATTTAATCATGGTTTTCTACAGAAAAGTGCATTCTTGTTGGTTGTTATAACCTTCATACATATTCTTCACAACTCAGATTTAGATGTAGGTTTCATTTTTAGAAGGTATACACTATACATTTTTAAACTGATTTATTTTTTACAGCTATATCAGAAAATGAATAATTGTTTGGTTATTTCATTTACCAAAGGTAATAGAAGCAGATATTTATGAAGTCATCGGGAGGGGAACTATCTCCAATACAACAGGTTAATCATTAATATTTGGAGGATTTTCTTGCCATGCTGTATTAGGAGGAGCAGCGCAGCTGCAGAGCCCGGCCTGACCCGGTGCTATGAGCTGCGCAGTGGTGCAGCTGGCTCCAGCCGGGCGGCGTGGCTGTAGCGCCACCAGCGCTCCAGGCAGCGTGGTAAGGGGGCAGGCTGGAGCCAGCTGCACCACTGCACAGCTCATAGCACCGGGTCAGGCCGGGCTCTGCAGCTGCACTGCCCCAGGAGCTCGCAGCCCCGCCGTCCAGAGCATTGCGCCGGTGGCGCAGTGAGCGGAGGCTGCGGGGGAGGGGGAACAGCAGGGGAGGAACCGGGGGCTAGCCTCCCAGGCCAGGAGCTCAGGGGCCGGGCAGGAGGGTCCCGTGGGATGGATGTGGCCTGCAGGCCGTAGTTTGCCCATCTCTGTTCTAGGCGCTTTTGAAAATCCCACTACTGTAGGTGTCTAAATACCTTTGAAAAACTGGCCTTTAGTCTGTGTGTGCCTCAGTGCCCCATCCGTGCAATGGGGATATCAGCACTGCTCTACCTCACATACATACATGCCATCACATACAGCCCCCAGCTAAAACCTCTCCAGCACATCATCAATGATCTACAACCTTGTTGTTTTTGTGGATACAGACTAACAACGCTTCCTCCCTGCCCCCACACTTGACTACATTTCACACTAATGCTGTGCTGTAGTTAAGAGCTCCACCTGGGAGTTCCCACACCTCCTGCAAGAAACTCAAGGGGGTCTCCCGCCCCTCCTCTTCCCTCAAGTGGTGCCCCTGGCACAGCAGGGGTAGAAGGGCCAGTGCTGAGTGGCAGATTGGGCTAGCTGCCCTTACCAGGTACCCACCGGCTTCAGGCAGGTTACTTGCCATGGCTAGCCTGTGAGGCCACTAGCTGCTGCCTGTGCCAGCTATTATTTATGTCTACACAAGCTGGGAATCACGTGCCCAGATCCAACTGTAGACATACCACTTAGTCCCAATCACCTAAGGTAGCTACGGAGGCCAGCAGAAAAGGGAACTGGTGTCACATAAGGTAATTCTAAATGAACATGCAAAATGGGGTAGGAGTGGCTGGCGCTTGGCCCTAAGACACACACCCACTCTTGTCTCTCTCCCCCCGCGCTTCACTCACATACCCAGCTGCCCCCAGTGCGTGGGCCTCAGTCCCACACCCGATAACCCCCCTCACGGGGCGTCAGTCCCCCGGGCCTCAGTCCCACACCCGATAACCCCCCTCACCGGGCCTCAGTCCCACACCCAGCCTCTTGCCACCACCCCCGGGCCTCGCTCACACACCCGGCTGCCCCCTCTGCGTGGCGCTCCGTTGCACGCGCATGCCGCTCTCTCCCCTCAGCTTCTCCGAGCCCAGCCGCTTACTCTTCAGCATCCCGCGAGGGCCCCCTCCCGTCAGCCTTCTCCTTCCTTCCGCCTCCGCTCTTTCCCGCACTCGCCTCCTCTCTATGGTTCCCCTCCCGGCTTTCCCTTACCCAGCATGCACCGCGCCGGAAGAGAGTGACGACAATAACAAACAGCGGCAGCGGCTGCGCCAGGAGGACGGTGGCGGGGCTCGAGTGGCGCCCGGAGTCCCCTAACCACCCGCCCCCCCCCGGGTCCGGCGCTTTCCCAAGCTCCCGAGGGAGCCCCCGACCGCGCTCCGCTGGGTGCGTCCGAAGCCCATCGGCCGGACCCAGCCGCAGTGAGGAGCCGCTGTTGCCGGTCACCGCAGGATGGTGCGCGGGGCCGCCTCGTCGCTGTGGGTGAGTGTCGCCCAGGGCGGGGGGAGCGGGACCACGGAGCCTCCCCCCTCCCCCCCGACTGCTGAGGGGAGGGGGAACCAGGCAGGAGCTAATGGGGGGAGGCTGGCGGGGCCCTGCCCCCGGGATGTGGGCGCCCCCCGCAGGCTGGTGGGGCGCGGGGGTGAGTGGCTCGTTGGGCTGCGTGGGCCTTTCCCCAGCAGCGCGCCCGGCTGACACCCGCTGGGCGCAGCAGAGAAAGAGCGAGTGCGGGTAGAGGTGGGATCCCTCCCCTGCCTCGGGTAACGGGGTCCCTGTGAAGGTGGAGCGGGGGGCTGCTCTCAGAGTGACCCGGGGAGTAGCGTCTTATTGGGGAGGGCTGGGGCCGCCCCGCTCCTTGACAGAGGCTGTTTGTAAACAGCGCGAGGGAGCGGGGCTGGCCGGGCGGGGCTGTGCTCTCTGTTCCCTTCCCACCACAATCGGGAAGGGGATTCGCCCTGAAGTTACTACAGGGAATGACTCAGCCTGTCCATGCTTCTGTGCCTGCCTTTGACAACAATCAAACCCTGTAAGAAGTATTAGGTCTGCCAGCGTGCTGTATCTTCAGCTTCTGCTGTGTTCCAATTTCTAGGAATCACATGTTATCTGCTACTCTTTCACGTTGGATTCTCCTTGTCATTACTTCTTAAAAATACTTTCAAACTATGAACTACACAGTGTAGACTCAAGTTGAATTTTATTTTTACCTTGTTTAGGGTTCATCTGCTCTGCTCTCTTGTGACTGACTACAAATGATTGGGAACAGATTTTGCAGAATAATTTATTTTGTAGTTAGTGAGTAGTTGAGCACATTTAAAGTTAAAAAGGAATAATATGTCAAATGTACTTTTTTTATATTGACAATTGTACAAATTTATGATATTTCAGAATATGTTAGTGTTATATTTTGTAAAACAAATCTTTACATTAGACTTCCTCATAGCACCCTGCTATAAACCCTTTGCTGAAGTGTAGGATACAGCCATTGCTTATTGCCAGTAAAGGCCCTAATCCTGTGTACACTTACGTACACACTGAACTTTACTAATGTAAGTAGTGTACTCACGCTAGTAAAGTTAAGCACATGCTTAAGTAATTGCAGTATCAGGACAGACTGAAGAGATTACTCTTTACACCAGCAATCTGCTCTTCTTTAATGTAATACTGTTTGTATATTGGATTTTCATAGACATACTGATGTCTGACCTGAAAGCACCTTCTCTCCCTGCACTGGGCAGTTATCAAATCAAGTTAATTATAGATTTCACCTTTCATATTAATTTAAACATTTTGATTTTTAAGTAAGTTTTGCCTAACAGTTGACAACTTTTGAGACTTTTTAATGGGAGATTTGAATGAACTATGCTGAGGTGTGAACCTCACTGAAGTGAATGCAGTTACAACACAGATAATTGATATATGTTAAGACTTAAAAATCTGCTTGCAAGTGGCAGGTTAGGAAGTTTTCCTTGAGGAGTGTGGGTGCCTAATTATGCTATTTATGCGGAATGTAAGCATTCATTTAAAAAACTGTTTACAATCCTTGCTGCTAACCTTCCAAATATGAATCAATTATAAACTGATTTAGTGTGACTTTCGTCAGTCTGTAGACAAACTGTGCCAGCGCGTTTCCTGCTTTTCATGTGCCTGCTTGGGAGAAGTAGAGCAGAATCCGGTCATGGAGTTTTTAATAAAGGAGGAGGAGGAGGATCTATAGTAAGTAGCTGAGAAGAGCAAAGTAACAGAGACACTTCTCTGCCACTACACATACATGCACATACAGCGGCCAGGAAACTTTAAGAGAAGGAAGGGGGCAATAAGGAGGCTGGAGAAGGGATAAAAAATCTACTTCTTCATTTCATTAGCTAGAAGTGGGTGGGGGAGCATAATATTTATCTGACAGCTGTCAGCCAGAAGCTGATATGAAAGAAGAATAGCACCCTGGTAGAAATCCCACTGCCCTCTTCTTTCCCACCAGCACAGGCGTAGCAGATGGGCTGGGCTTCTCACCAGGTTATTACCCTAGATCTTGCTGGTTCAGCCCACCTGCACGTACCGGGTAACAAACCCTGAAGTTCAATTAAGAATATTTATTTAATAAATATAGCTCCTTTCTCCCCATCTCACGGTGCATACTGTGTCTTTCTATGTACATCTTCTAGATTATAAGCTTTCCAGGGCAGGGACTGCTCTAGACAAAAATATTGTCTGCTCTTAAACAATAATGCATAGAAGAGTTAGAGCATAAATCTTATTTCAGTTTTCAGCACTGTTCTGGAGGGACTGCCTCTAGAGAGGAGGCTGTTCTCCATATCCATTCAGTGTTTAGCTTGCCTGATGCAATTGCCATTAAATGGGTAAATTGAGATGTGGACATTTAAGTTAAATGAGTGGGTAGTGTTTGCTCATGTAAGTCTCCAAACAGCCATCATATACTCTTGGTTCCTACCAAGTGTGTTCAGACCTGTGATCTAGAAGTAAAACTGTATTAATAAAACTCAGCTGTTCAAATGAATTTGTAAATGGACAGGTTGAACTCAGTCTTCTTGGAAATGTGTATGTTTTTGTTATACCATTTTGGTTTGGTTTTTTCACCAAAGATGATGGGGTGAGGCATTTTTCATTTTAAAACTTTCTTTGGTACATGTTAGACATTTTTTACACTGCTAGTGTATGAATAAATTGGAATTGAAAACATTGCATTTTCACTAGAAAACGGTATGGGATAGAAATGGAGATTCTTTCCAAAGTTGTTAGATATTGTTCTTATTTGATTAATTGGATAGTTGAGATGTCTTCCATTATCTTGGAAAAATCAAAGTAAAAACATTTTTCCCACTGTGAAGCTACTAAGTTTTGATAAAATATCAGATGCTTTGAGCACTTTGTGCAAGTCCCCATGAAGGCTCGTCATGTATTTAAGTTAGTGGTAATTACATATGCTAAACAAGAACATGCACTAATGAAACAGGAAGGAAATGAGACATTTAAAAGGAGGACAACACAGTTTTTCATCCAGTCACCATATTTGGCATAAATGGAAGGTAGCTACATTTATACTTAGTGTTCTAAGTGCTATCTGTAGATTTCAAAACATTTTACTATCCTAATATCAGGGATGTTGAAAGAAGTTGTGGCACAGGGGAGTTAAGTGACTTGTCCAAGAGAACATAGGAAGCCAATGGTGAAGCCAGGATTAGGATGCCTTATCTACTACATTTATCTACACATGTAGATAAGTGCAGTATCACACCATGAGCATATTACACTAGTCTGACTATGATCTGCACTGACTACCTGTTGAATTCTGTGTGGAATATGGTTCAATACCAGCAACTTTATAAAGTCTTAAATGCCTGAGACCTACTTACTGAACTGGACCTCTTTGGTATTTAAAAGAAAAAGAAAATAAAGGATGTGTTATTGGAAAACATTTTCTGAGGACTTATTTGGATATATTTGAAGTTTTAGTGGTATACCTGGCCACACAGTGGAGTAAACAGGATTATACAGGCTTTGAAGATTTCACATTTGGGGAAAAAGCACATAGGTTTAAACCTGTTTCTAACTTTTGAGTTGTAGTTGCTGCAGGTTATTGTTAAATATGTATGGAAAGGGAATGAATTCATATAATGTGAATTGTTACCTCTTTTCCTTGTAATGGGGGAAACCAGTGGAGAGATGAAATACAGACAGTGTTTGCCTCATTAGAAATCCTCACATTTGTAATTATTAAATGTGCAGGAGATAGACTAGATGATCATGATGGTCCCATCTGACCTTACAGTCTGAGAGTGGGAATTTTGCTGGAAGTATTGAGTCTGCTTGAAAGAGGGGTTCCCTGTTGGGTGAATAGTGATATTATCAGGATGTTTCTCCAGAAAAGCTGCAAAGTGTTTATTTGGATGGTGATCTGTTGCACAAACTCTTGGCCACTAGTGGAAGGAATGTAAGGAACAATGGTGCCAAACTGGAGATTGGATTCTGTTTCCAGAGCTTGGGTTCGTTCATGGATGGCAAGGGGAGATGAGGCGATATGAAAACTTGAGGCATATATTAGAATTGAAAATTGTATTCCCATTTCCTTTGGTTTTTGTTTGTAAATTGAACTCTGTAAAGAAAGGTGTCAGTGGAGAAGAATCCTGGCCTTTGTTTCTTGTGACTTAATGCGTGATTGGTAGTCAGTAAGAGATGAGGCCTCTCACAGTATATGCATCTGTGTAATGTTTCAGGACTTGTTTCAGTGCATTTGGTGCCTGCTGGGTGAGAATGTGGTATACCCAAGATAAGTGGATCCAATTCTAAGTGTGTCCATCTTGTATATAAGAGTTCTGAGATGGAGTTAAAATGAGACTGGTTTTAGTATATCCGTTTCTCCATGGTATTGTGGAGTCTCCATAAAGTGCTGGTGCAGTGATAGTACTCAGTGACATTTACGTCAGCATAGGTTACCATCTCTAATTTGAAGTTGAGAACAGCTCTTTGTCAGGACAGGTCCTACTCTGATGATCTGCCCTCTAAGTCTAATGTGACCTAAGCATATCTAGAGGACTCTGAGGGACAATACTGTCCCCCTGACAAACCATGTAGTTATTGGTTTGGAATACTGTACTCAACCATTGATGAAGTGATTCCTAGGTACCATTCTCCCTGGGTTCAGCTTCACAGGTCATCCTCATTTACAGCAAGTCTGCTTTTGACAAATGAAGCAGATTGGAAGATAGCTAGATCACTAGTGGCAGAAATCTTGAGCTGAAACCAATTGTGAGAGGGAGGGTTTCTTTTGTTTTAAGTCTTAATAGCTTGGGTATGGGGGAGGCAAAAAGAAGGTATAAAGGCCTGGATCTGAGGGTTAGGTTTTTTGTGTGTGGTAAGCAGCTTGTAAACTGAGGCTCAATCCAGATAGAATTTAAGTAATGGTTGGTTGGGAGCGCAATTAGGAAATAACATGAGGATTGTATCTTCCCCCTTTGAATGAAGGTGTATGTCTGCCTTTTGTTCAAGTTTGCTGTGTAGGATTCTGGTAGGATTTCCTGGTCCTATTAGATGATCAGTGGAATCCCATTAAATTCTTAATTTTGTATATTTTTTTAAAATTTTGTTTTTATCACAGGAGACCTGGGGGTGGGGTCCTGCCACTAGGGGGTCGGGGGGAGGGTAGGAAACCCTGGGGGTGGTTGGCAAAGCAAGCACACCACAGCAGCAGCTCCAGTCCTGTGGGGCTGGGACTGGCACCCTGCTCCAGGCATCGCAACCTGGCACATGGTGTCGCAATGCCACTCATTCAGATTTGGCCTGTCCACTCCTCCAATCATGACAGAGGGGCAGACAGGCCAAATTTGACTGAGCAGCAGTGCAACACCGTACACCAGACCACAACATCTGGAGTGGCGACAGAAGTTGCCACTGTGGTATAAGTTTGTTTTATCTTGTTTTTATTTTATTTTTTAATATTATGGTGTTCATGATTTTCCTTAATGTGGAGCTCTAATGATCAGATTATCTGTCTTCCTTTTATGTATGTCCAGGAAGTTGCCTTTCTTTTGGGTGCAGTTACTGCAGCTGTCATCCACACCTTTGTCAATTGAAGGTTAGGTTACTACAATGTATTCTATAGAAGATTTTATCTGAAATATATTGGGAAACTTAAATTGCTGCAAAATGCAATAGCCTCATTGTTAGTGGAGTTTCCTGCCATAGGCATGGGGTCTGGCTTTGTGATCTTCACTGACTCTGGATTCTGTGTAGAATGCAAGGTTTCTGGTATTGACCTATAAAGCCCTCAATGGTCTCAGACCTACTTACATACAGGGAGAGGTGGACTTAGATAATATTTCTACAGTTGTGATAAGCAGAGATGCATGAGCTGGTATAAAAATAAATAAATAAAGAAAACAAGGTGGGGGAGGGAAGGAGGTTGTTTGGAGTGTGTTTTCTGAGGGCCCTTTGACTTCGGAACTAGTTTTTTCACTCTTGTGGGGGTGGGGGTACCCTGTCCAGTGAGGGGTGAGTTCACTCCATGAATAAGTCTATTGGACTGTTCTTGGCCTCAGGGCTGTAAGGCCTAGCGGCCAGAGTCAATAGAGTCGCCCTGGATCTCAGGGCTGTCAGGCCTAGCGGCCAGTGGGCTGTCACCTAGGATGACCTGGGCCCTCCCTACTCCACTGGGTCTCAGCCCAGGGCCCTAGCAGTGGCAGAGTGTTCCACCACTGAGCTTGCAGGGCTCCGACCTAAACACGCTGGCTTCCCACAGGACTATAACTAGTTCTCCCCGGGCCACTTCTTACCATGTCTCTGGGAGTCATCGTTGAGGCATCATTGGGGTCTCCAGGCTTCTCGGTGGGTGCAGTTCCCAGTGCTCCTGGTCCCTCTCGGGTGTCCGCGTGCACTTGGATGTCTGGGTTTCGGCACCTCTGGCTTCCGCAATCAGGGATTCCAGCTGTTCCTGGGCTGGAGACAGCAAGGATCATCCTTCCTCCTTAGCAGTCAGCCCAGACTGAGCTGGGGTGCTCTCTCTTATAGAAATGCTTCACCTTGAGCATGCCCAGTAGAGATGTGGGGGCGTGGCTTAACCCTTCCCTGTCCAGTGCCGGGGGAGTTCACCCCATCACAAGAAATAATGCAAATGTGGTGATTTTTATGGTTCTGCAAAGCCATATCTCTTCCTTAGTTTACTGAAGGACACAGGGAGAAGTTATGACAAGGGCTGGCGATGGACAAAGAGTATTGTTTCAGTCTTTAAACTGCTTCTGCCTTTTTTTTTTCTTTCTTTTTTTTGCTGGTGTGGTCAGATGAAACTTGCACTGTTATGAGGAGGGAATTTTTGTCATTGTGTTTTTAAAGGATCTAAAGCGTGCTTAGTATGAAGCAATAGGTGCTGTCTTTTATTTTATACAAATTGAAATAAATACATCAAATCAAACTGAAGAAATATGTTTTAAGTAGCAATCAGCAAAGTTTGAAGAAGCAAATGAAATGAACATTTGATTTCCCAGTCCTTGACTAAAGTAAAGGCTTTTATAGTACAGCTAAAATACAAACTTAGCTCAGAATTGACAATACTGTATTCCGATAGTTTATGTCCACAAGGATTTGAGGCAGTTATTCTAGAGTTAAGCATATGAAATTGTACTCCAGTTCTACCATTATTTTCATAAAACTAACACTTTATATGCTTACATAATTGGTTTGTTCATGTTATCCAGCACTTGTGTAAAGTTTCATTTTGTTTTTCATAGATTATGTATGCACCCTATAGGAGTTTTCATCCACATGGGATGACTTACTCTTGGTATTGATTGTGAAGCATGTGTCACCTGTCTGCCAGTGGCCCTAAATATAGGAGGTAGTTCAAGACGAAGTTTCTCCATATTATTCTTTGTGAACATAGTGTTACTTCTTTCTCAACTCTTGATGTATCTGTTAAATTAACTGGATGCAAACTTGTTGATTTTAGTGTAATTTAGTGACAACCAGAAAAGTAGCTCCTTTGTATACTTTGGGTAAGCTTCAATCTCTCGTGTGGGGCGGAGGGGGGAAGGAGGTGAAAGGAAATGTGACATACTAATATTAGTATCACCTTCACTCTTCTCCCGCAATGAACCTGATTTTTAAGCAACCTTTTAACTTCCTTCCTGTCTTATTGGAAGCAACGCAGCTCTCGCAGAAATGATATGGTCGTGTGAGACTGAGTAGAATTTTTTTGTCATCTTTGTCAATTCACTCTACAGCCAAAACGCTTCTGCTCAACTATGAAACTGTGTGGTTCCTGCTACTGTCTCCGTTCTGTTATAGTTTGCAGTCCGATGAGATATATTGATCATGCCATGGACAAATACTTGAGGTGTGGAACACTATATACCATCTTAAATTGCCATCCCTATTTATTTTGGTGAAAGAAAAGTATTTAGACAGTTCTCCTTTTCTGTCATGGCAACTATTTGGGATTAATGGAATTATTCATCTTGATGTTGTAGTATACATTTTAAAAATAGATTTTCAGTTAATTAAACCTTGTTTAGGTCTTTAAACACATTATATTTGTATACATTTTTTTGTATTGCTAGCTGGTATCAGTCCTGAGATACTGTGGAAATGAGTGGTAGGTACCTACATAAAAACATTTATACAATAGAATTAAATGCCTCACTTTTAGATG
This sequence comes from Platysternon megacephalum, assembly GCA_003942145.1. NCBI lineage: Eukaryota > Metazoa > Chordata > Testudines > Platysternidae > Platysternon > Platysternon megacephalum. The sequence goes on from QXTE01000033.1 coordinate 8,725,499, forward strand.
GAGGACACTAAGGTCAGGTTTACACTATAGGGTTGGTCTCACTGATGTCAGTCCTCCACTATACAAACCTAATGATTCCACATCCATAAGAGGTGTAGCGCATAGGTCAATGTAGTTAGGGCCACGCAGTGTCTGTGTAAACACTGCATTACTTTCATTGCCTGTCAGCACTGCACAGAGCTCACAGCTGTGAGCCCCACTGCTGGGTGCTGACAGCTCGGGCTGTCAGCCACCCACTTAAATCGGTGCAAGCGCTCCTGGTGAGGAAGGAGAGTAGTGTGAACATGAAAAACTACAGTAATTTATTGCAGTGGCTGTCGGTTGTCCTAACGTAGGTTGACTTAATTGTGTGGTGTAGACAAAGCCTAAAAGGCACAATTCCTTGTTATGCTTAATGCGTTACAAAAAAGACGGGTGCAGGTGAACATATTATTCCAAAAAATATTTACACATTTAGTGAATTGGAGTACAGATTGCTATTGTGTGCAGAAGTCACAATTTCAGTTTTGTTTTACTTAATCTGTATGTCTCCCTTATTTTGTTGTGTTCATTTTTATAATGTCACAATCTAATTTGCAAACTTCTCTTACATTTGTTATGCTTAATTGTCAGTCTAAACACTGTTCTGCTCATAAACTCAGATTTGTTCGGTTATTGTAATAGTTGGATTGGGTACTTCAGATGTGATATTCTGATTGAAGGGGATTTGTTAATTTAGGGAAGTAAATGGTAATTTTGGTCAAAACAGGGACACTGTCAGCTAAAAATTCTCATTCCAGTCTGAATTTTTTTACCTACTGATGTTCAGTTAACACCAAGGTATACTCTTAAATGGAAGCTATCAGATTTTTTGTCATATTATTTATTTTTTTACAGAATTTGTACTGTCCTAGACCAGGACCCCATTGTGCTAGGTGCTTTACAAACACAGAACAAAAATGGTTTACTTTCTGCATTTGACATCACTTTTTATTACCACTTTCACTGTTTCCCTTGTATAGTTAGTTGCTTCTGATTTTGTGGGTCTTTCACACAGCAACTGTGGAGGAAAATAACATTTTCTAAAAAGGGACAATATGACTATAAAACCAAACCAAAACATTCCTTGTGAAGAATCAGGAACAAGTGTAGTATCTGCAGCTGAAATTAACTAGATTTTTAGTTGACAGTGTCCCTGTAATGGATGTCAATAGCTCCTTAGCTATTTTTAAGCTACCTGAAACTAGATGTACCTTAAAATAAAATAACACTTGCAAACTTGTGTGTGTTTTGAGGTCCAGTGAGGTTGAAGAATACTAAATTCCTTGCTTGAATTTTTAGGTGTCTCCATAGATTGCTGCTATCATGCAAGCCAATATGTGTGATTGACTCTAGTGTGATAAACTTGAGGTATATGGTATGGAATAATGTACTTCTGTAAAGAGCTATGGGTGATGCTTAGCTTGATGTATATACTAAGGGTTCATGAGTCTCCATGGGATTTATACTTACTGATAGTATTTTTAAATCTTGTTCCTTTACTTTCTCTGCCATCTGCAGTGCTTCCATTCTTGGGTAATCAAGTGAAATTTATTAAATATCGTTCTTTGAAGTTTTCTAGTGCTTCAGGGCAAGTCTTTTAGTAAATTGTGCCTGATTGTCAGAATGCAGAAATGTAGCAAAGGAAGAAAACAGTCTTAAAAGTAACACTCCAAGTGATCCTGAATTCAAACCACATTTTAAGCAGCCCTTAATTATCAGGGGATCTTAGATTGTGAATTAGACAGACACTGGAGATTTTAAAGAAAATTAACATAAAGACTCAGTGCTATGGAGTTAACCGTCTGTGCCATGGTTATTCTCTAGAATTTAAATGGTGCTATCTTTTGTTCCCTTCTAGGAATTTTCACCCACTTTCCTAGCTAACTTCAAGTGTCAAAGTCAAGATGTACTTGAACTCCCCCTGCCTTTTTTTGACGTGTTACTTGCTTAACCATTTGCAAACTTTTTGACCAGATTCTACAAGTTGTAATTCTTTTCCAAAGAGTTTGTTTCCATATGCAGTACCTTTCCATCAGTGGGTAATGAGTCAATTATTTGAACTAAGCCATCTGAAGGAACACATACTTGAATATACCACTCTTTACAACAAGAAGTTAGGAACCTCAGTTTGTCATTGGAGAGAAAAGGGTGTATTCTGTCAATGCTTCTGAGGTGATAAAAAAAAAGTGTGGTTAAAAAAACCAAAATGCTCCATCAGCCAGCTGTGAATCAAAGATCATATCCACACAGGAGTGGAAACTGCTTATTTCTATGATTAAAAAGGGTAAAGTAATTGAAGGGAAAGAACATAATTATATTAGAGCAGGGAGTGTTTCTCAGTGATTAAAACACATCAGAAATCCAACCTGGGTTTACTTCCTGACTAATGTGGTGTCACCATTTACTTCTGTGCCTATTTCCTCAGTTAAGAAGTTTATTAGACAAAAGATGTGTATTAGAATTATTTCAGTGTCTAATTCTAAAAGACTAGCATCCACAAGCTCGCGAATGGGATTGGATCACATTCTTTTACCAAAGATAGATAATCTGTCTGATTTTAGTTTTGTCATCATATTTCTATGAAACTATGAATATTAAAAATACTGTCCAAAATAAGCATATGAAATGTTAACTAGAGTGGAGGAGCATAAAACTCCAGGGATCACTTCAAAGAGTAGCTATACCGTCAAAAATAGAATGGCTACAGAAAGAAGATACAAATAGGATATTTAAACTCTAGAACAGTCAAGTAGTACATCATCATCATTATGGCAAATCCCAAAGGACATGGCCTCCTTGCAAATTGAGTGATTGATCGCTGACAAAGGTGCTTAAAGGTAGTCTGGTTGTATATTTGGTTTATATCCATCAATGGCAATCTTGATGCTCCCATGATAGCCAGCCACATGTCAACATTCTTTGGTACACAGGTTTTGGATTCATTGGTCTTCCATATGAATGATATGTTCATCCCAAGAAAGCTGCTGAAACTGAATCAATGCTGAAGGAGGCAATTCCTGTGTTCGACTTCAAATATCCTAATAGCTGATCTTGTCCTGCCACTTGATATGAAGCAGTTGATGAAGACAGTGAGACTCAAAAACATCAGTCCAGTATTCTTCAGCTTTCCTCAGTGCCCAGATTTCACTTTCATGCAGTGGAGTTGGTATAACTGTTGATTTATAGTGCCTCAGCTTTGTAGCAAACTTGATGTAATGACTTTACCACAAAGGCTGGTGAAGGGCCCAAAATGTGGCAGCTGCTGCTGCTATATGCATGTTCAGATCTTTTGAGCATCCTCAAGCTCCAGTGTCCATGACACTGCTCAAATACTTGACAGCTGCCACGTGCTTGATGTCCTGTCCAGACAGATTAATACTGTGCTGGTTGTGATATGGAGCTGGAGACTGCTTCATGGTAATGACATGACACTTTGTTTTATCTGGCTTAATAACTAGTCTAAGGCATGATGCTTTTGCTCAACCAGAACGGCCATAAACTGCAGTAATGTACTGAACTGAGCCAACAAGACAATGTCATTGGGGTATCAAGATATCGAAATAGAATGATGTTCAGTTGAATGCTACTGACAGCTGCCTCAAGTTTATCCATCAACTAATCAGTGCTGATGTTGAACAGTGATGTTAACAGAAAACAGCTTTTACACACCCCTATGGAGTCAGGGCAAATAATAAACAATAATACAAATGATACTTCAAATAATACAGCATACCTCTAGACAAAAACAATATTCAGTCAAGTGAAAAATCAGCAGACAGATACAAAAGAATTGAAAGAAACTGAAGAGAAGGTTGTCATAGAGTTCAGTGAAATCAGTTTTAGCACTATGCTAAGATCTAAAACCTGTCACATCTATTCAATTTTTATTTTTTAAATAAGTGACACTTCAATTTCTCTGACACCAGTACTTTAACAGAAATGGCAAATTGGAATTTAGCCATTTGGGGAGAGGGTGCATGCATTCTGCAGGTGGGGAGGGAACTTACTTCAGCCAGTTATTTCCCTCCTTTTCAAAGTATCTAAAGGCCCCATCAATTTAATATCAAAAGGGAAAGAAAAAATTAAACTTTCTTCTATGAAAGAAAATGACTTACAGATAAGCCAGGTTGCCAGCAGGTTAAACATACAGCAGAAAAATTCTTATAGTACATTCAGGTAGCGGAAGCACAGAAAGCTAGTACAGTTTTGACTTTTGGAAGAGGCAAATGGCTAACTTTGACTGTTCCAGTATAATAGGCTGCCCTTTAGGCTTACTGCCTTGGAGCATAATAAAGAGAATTCAGTGAATAGAAGTTAAGCCTCTGAACTAAAATGTGTTATATGCATTTTGAGTTATACACATACACATAATTACAGTGTGAAGCAACACACAAAGTCCTATTTGAAATTCCTTTTTTTGCTAGAATTTTTGGTGTAGGTTTTGCCTGAGATTGTGGAGATTCTATATTTTTCTGTGCCACCAACAACTTAGAAATTACCCTTCCAGCACAGTACTTTCTCTGCTGTTCAGGCATAGTCATTTTCAATTTACTGCTGCTACTACTACTGTTGAGGTAGTACAGATCCATGGGGGATACCACCACTTTTTACCTGTCTCCTTTCTGAAAACTGACCATTTATTCCTACCCTTGCCAGAGGATGTTGTGAAGGCCAAGACTATAACAGGGTTAAAAAAAGAACTAGATAAGTTCAAGGAGTATAGGTTCATCAATGGCTATTAAACAGGATGGGCAGGGATGCTGTCCCTAGCCTCTGTTTGCCAGAAGCCGGGAATGGGCAACAGGGGATGGATCACTTGATGATTACCTGTTCTGTTCATTCACCTGGCATTGACCACTGTTGGAAGACATGATACTGGGCTAGATGGACCTTTGATCTGACCCAGTATGGCCGTTCTTATGTATCGTTTGTTTCCTATCTCTTAACCAGTTACTAATCCATCCCTCTTATCCCATGACTGCTTGATTTGCTTAAGAGCCTTTGATGAGAGGCCTTGTCAAAGATTTTCTAAAAGTCCAAGTATGCTATATACACGGGATCACCCTTGTCCACATGTTTGTTTACCCTTTCAAAGAATTCTAGTAGATTGGCGATGCATGATTTCGTTTTTACAAAAGCCGTGTAGACTTTCTCCTACAAATCATGTTCATATATGTGTCTGCTAATTTGTTCTTTACAATAGTGTCAACCAATTTGCCTGATACTGAAGTTAGGCTTACCAGCCTATAATTGCTAGAATGGCCTCTGGTGTCACATTAGCTATCTTCCAGTCATCTGCTACAGAAGCTGATTTAAGTAGTAGATTACATACCACAGTTAGTAGTTCTGCAGTTTCATATTTAAGTTCCTTCAGAACTCTTGGGTGAATACCGTCTGGTCCTGGGGACTTATTACTGCTTAATTTATGTATTTTGTTCCAAAAGCTGTTCTATTGACACCTCAGTCTGGGACAGTTCTCAGATTTGTCACCTAAAAAGAATAGCTCACGTATGGGGAATCTCCCTCACATCCTCTGCACTGAAGACCAAGGCCAAGAATTCATTTAACTTCTCCACAATGGCAGTATCTTCCTTAAGTGCTCCTTTATCACCTTGGTCCTCCACTGGCCCCACTGATTGTTTGGCAGGCTTCCTGCTTCTGATATACTTAAAAAAAAATTGCTGTTAATTTTTGAGGTTTTGGCTTGTTCCTCTTCAAATTCTATTTTGGCTTGCCTAATTATACTTTTACATTTGATTTGCCACAGTTTATGCTTCTATTTTCCTCATTATGATTTGACTTCCAAATGTTAAAGATGCATTTTTGCTTTTAACCACTTCTTTTTACTTCGTTTAGCCATGGTGGCACTTTTTTGGGCCTCTTACTATGTTTTTCATTTGGGGTATACATTTAATTTGAAACTCTATCATGGTGTTTCTAAAAAGTTTCCATGCAGTTTGCAGGCATTTCACTGTTGTGACTGTTTTGTTTAATTTCTGTTTAACTAGCTTCCTCATTTTTGTGTAGTACCCCTTTCTGAAGTTGATTGCTACTGGGTTGGGCTTCCTTGGTGTCGTTCCCCCCGCCCACCATAAGTCTATTCAATTAAATTATAGTATGGTTGCTATTACCAACCGGTTCAGCTATATTCCACTTCTTGCACCAGATCCTGTGCTCCTTTTAAAACTTAGCAGCAAACGTGTACTGCTTAATATTTTATTAAATTAATTAAAAAGATTGTAATAGATTACAGTAAATTTAGACAATAACATAGATTGTCATAATTTAATATTTTAAAATAGGTTTGTTTTAAAAACCCTGTATTTAACTTAAATAAAAAATAAATTAATCTGTTTTTAATCAATTTTTATCTGCCCTGAAGTGCATAAGTACAAAAGCAGAGTTAAAGTTGCTATGGCAACATCTAACTTTAAATTTAATGAGACTTGTAAATTAAAATCTCAGCCTTAAAGGAGCCCTGACAACTTGAGTTTTAGCTTAAATATATTTTTAAAAAGCTCCTAAACACCCTAAAACTAATAATAATCCACTGTAAATAGTTGTATTTAAACACGCTTACTCCCTACAGAATTTGAAACTCAAATTTTGGTGTACTAGGAGCCTCTAGCTTAGATGACAGAGTAAACAAAGCATAAAGTGACACAGTGCATTTCTGAATTTTCACTTTCAATAAACTAAGGTCTTAGCAACATAAAATTGTTAACTTTACATTTAATTTTCATGTTTATAATGTCATTTAAACTGATTATACTCATTGGTCTTTACCATTATTACATGGGCAGAGGAAAGGGAAGGAAGGATGGACCTAATTATAGCATGTTTTGTTTGTTTTGTGTCATGCTTGGGTCTGCCCATTCACCTTTCCTGTCTGGAAAGAACCCTTTTGCCAATCAACAGGGGATCAGAAACACCATTTTGTTTTTGAAAAGGAAATTTGTACATGCTTTTTAAAATTTTGGGCTACAGGTCTGTCGCATCTTAGGCGCATTTAACATGTGCAATTTCAGCTTTACGCGGTTGGCAAAAACCAGAAAAAAAAACCCAAAAGAGAAAAATAACAATTTAAATACTGTTTCTGTAGTGCGGGCGATTCTGCCCGTCATTACACTCAATGTAATTTTGACTATACGCGGTTTTCGCTTTACGCGCTGACTGCGGCACGTAACCCCAGCGTAAGATGAGACAGGCCTGTATAAGAAACTTGAATTATTTGAAATTTATCAACTAAAAAAAAAAAACAAGTTGGCAGTGCGCCTTTAAAGCTGAACTATGGAACTTCGTATTTGTTTCTCTCTCCATTATCCAGAAGGGCAGTAATCCAGTTTCAGCTCATTAGCCTGGCAATAATTTGTAGTCTGAAAGGATGGTTCAGGCAAAATCAAGACAATGGAACATGCAGATTCTGCACATATAGCACAAATGGACCAAAAAGTTACTTCAGTACCATTTACATGTTAAATCAAGCTTGGAATGCTATGAAAGCCATAGTGTTCTAGAGTTGTTACAAAAAAGTTGGTATTGTATACCTGTAAGGAGGCTTTTACATCGGCGAGTTTTTATGGATGCAAAAGAGGGTTTTGTTGATTAGGTGCAGTGCTTAATTTTTGCCAGGACTGAGCCCTGGCACCTCTAGGCTTGGCAGTTCACAGCCCTGGCAACTCTGGGCTTGCTGCATCAGTTATGAATGTAAAAAAATTGCTTGAGCCTCAGCACCTTTTTCATTACAAATTAAGCACTGGTTGGTTGGGTGGTTTTTGTTTTGTTTTCAATAAGCAATGTTGAGCTAAGTCAATTAACTTTCCAAATGTGCTAAATGAAATTAATAGGCTTTAAAGAACTCTGTGACAAAACAGTTAACTGCATCTCATTAATCATCTCTGAAATTGCCTCAGCTTTTCAGAGTTGCCACTAAATGAAAAAATAATCTGCATCTTGTAACATTTTGAGAAGCTAAACATATTTAATAATTGGACTTCGTCTGCAAATTCACCACACAAAATAGTGAAAATGTTTTGCAGGAGATCTAAATATAACTTGGTTAATTTGTGTTTAATTTTTTTTCTTTTAGATGCTGTATTCTTTTACTTGTATTGATTTGGGTAGCTTTTTCATTTTTTTTTTTTTTATTTTTTTTTAATCTTTGTGTGTTTTTTTTGTATTCATGTTTTTCTATCTTCTGTCTGCTATAGCAAGTGTTATGTTTAAATTGTAGCTTAGCCATTAAGCTGAATGGCATGATTTATAACTACTGTATTTTGTCTGGTAATACAAATTCCCATCTTGTATCTTAAAGATCTCATTTATAGAACTCTCCTGATCACAAGTTAGGCCGTGACTGTGCTGTGCCTTCAGTATCAGGTCCTAGCCCCTGTTCTGTTTTTGTCTTTCCACTTCGTGTGTGTCCCTTCCCTTCTTCCTTTTCTATCTCTCCCTTCTCGTTCTGTCACACCTGTGATATCTCTTCTGCTCATAGGAATGCTACTATAAAGGAAAAAGGTAAGCAATCAGCACTAATAATAAAGGTGAATTCGATTTTTAAAAACACTGTTTTTATTCTGTGTAGTGATTTTTTTTCTTTTTTTTCTTTTTTAAGCGTGAGAGTGCCCATTTAAGTATTTTAGGATAATGTAGTGAAGCAGTACTACTAGAAGAAACACTTGCATATTTTATATTTAAAATTTAACCACTGGTTCTCAGTTTCTTTAGAATATTTCCCATTTTCTTACTTGTGGAAGAACCCCCTGGATATTGAGTTCTCTGCTCCTTCTGTATCTAAGCTATAATGTGGTGGTGGTTTTTGTCTCAAGTTTAATTAAGTAGGTCTAGCACAGGGGTCTCAAAAAGGCGGCCCGCGTGCCGCATGTGGCCCACAGGGCTATCGCATGCGGCCCGCGAGCTCCTCCCGGCCCCCCCGCCCTCCCCCACGTTTACCTGGCCGACCAGCACCGGGGGCAGGGCAGGCTCCCTGCTTGTTTGCCTGCCTGCCCTGCCGCCGTGTCGCACCAGGAAGCAGCTGGAACCTGGGGGAGGAGGGGCGCAGGGGTGTGTGTGGCTGTTGCTTCAGGCACCGCCCCCAACAGCTCCCATTGGCCACAGTTCCCCATTCCCGGCCAATGGGAACTGCTGGGGGCGGTGCCTGAAGCAACAGCCACACCCCCCCCTGCGCCCCTCCTCCCCCANTGCCCTGAGCCCCCTCCGCACCCTGACACCCTGCCCTGTGCCCCCGCCACACCCCACACCCCGACACCCTGCCCTGTGCCCCCGCCGCACCCCGCCCTGAGCCCCCTGCTGCACCCCGACACCCTGCCCTGAACCCCCGCTGCACCCCTCCTGCACCCCAACACCCTGCCCTGAACACACGCCACACCCCGACTCCCTGCTCTGAGCCCCCACCGCACCCCACACCCCTCCTGTGCCCCCTGGGGGCAGGGAGGGGGCAGAGTTGGGGTGGGGATTTCGGGGAAGGGGTTGGGATGGGGGCAGGGAAGGGGTGGGAAGAGGCAGGGCAGGGGCGGGGCCTCATGGAAGGGGGGGAGTGGGGGCGGGGCCGAGGGCGGCCGGGGGGGAGGTGTCCGTAAATGCGGCCCTTGGCCCAATGTACTAGTCCTCATGTGGCCCTCGAGGTCATTTGAGTTTGAGACCCCTGGTCTAGCATATGTAACTAAATTTTTGTTTTTACACCAATTGACTAATCTTAAATTAGTCTAACTCTTTTTGTAGTTACTGAAAAAATTTGTTGAAAGTGTAATACTTAAAACAAATATTAAGCAAAATGTCACAAAATTAGAGTACTTAAATGTTCTTTATAACATAGATACATCAATTTGCTCCTGTGAGGTGCAGCGCTGGCAATAAAAACTTCTTCATTGTTCAGTTTTAACCAAAGATTTTATGGATATTCCTAATTACATTCTGTATCTTTTGTTTGCAGATCTTTTACTCTCATTTTGAACAGTCATGCCATTCTGTTGCCAAAATCAACTGAAGCAAATGTGCACCTTATTATCCTGCTGTGTTTTAAAGAAGGTGGTAGCTCTGTATAGCTCCTGAAGGTAATCCTTTTTTTCCCCTTGAAGTTGGTAACTTTTTTTTTTTTAAGTTAAGTCTACTACATGGTGATGTGTGATAGTTATCCTATAGATTGGCATATTTTTGGTTTGATCTTGGCAATGATTTTTTTTTGTAAATATAAAAAATGGCAATACTAGCTTTATCATTAAGAATGATGAAAGAATTCTGAGGATTAAATTAACCCCTGTGTACAGAGGCAGCACAAAGTTTTTGGCCCACTTACCAAGTGAGTGCCACTTAAATCTGCAAAATAGGACTTTTCTTCCACATAAGCGTTGAAGAAGCCTTGTACTAGCCTTCTGCATAGGGATGAATTTCATCCTAAGAGAATAGATGATGTTTAGCACTATTAGCGTTTTCCATACTGAAACATCAGAGAATAACAAATCATACTTAATTCCTGCTGGGCTTTGTTTGACTGTTTTGTCTAGCAAGTTTGTGTTTGTGTGATTTATAGAAACAGTTTTATATTCTTCAACACTGAGATTCAAATATGATCAAGGTGAAAACAACTTATTGTGATAACTTGTTTATGGGCACTGATTTATAATTAAGTTGTATTTTTAAGATTTGGAATTATAGCAATGATTGCTAGTCCATTCTTCAGATTCTACCAGATCATTCCACAGTCTAACAGTTTTGTTGAGACTGTACTCCTCTCTCATTCAATGTTTTACCTGGGATTAAATTAGTGGAAGTGAGAGGAGAATTGGGTGCTCTGTATATAACATTGTTGTGTTGCTTTCTACCTAAAAACAATGTTTTAGTCTCTGAACCCCAGAGGTGAAAATAGAGGTCTTGACTAGTTTGTGTATTTCCTATAATGTATATTTGAAAAGGTGGGGAGAGAGCACAGCTCCAGAATTTAGAAGGAAGATTTTTCTGAACTTTTCCAGAGCTAGTCTTTTGAGTTGGTAGCTATTTTATTTGTTCGTTTGTCTCCCCCACCCTCCATTTCAATTTCTATTTAGTCTGGTGCCTTTCCCACACTTCCATTTTTGTTTCGCTCCTTCTGCTCCTTGTATTTTATTTTCAGTGTCTGTATACAAAGGGAAGTGCGTTTTACTTTGGAATAACCTGAAGTTTTAATTTAAATCAATAGTTATATTGCCATATCCCTCTGTTTGGACACACTTATTCTAGTATACTAGTGGCTTTTTTATGTTTAGCTTATGTCACTTGGAAAGAAATTTAAGCTAAGCTGAAAAAAGCCATTACTATGCTGCAATAAGTGTGTCCAAATGGGGTTATATACTCTTATAACTAGTAAAATTCTTCCAGGTAGACAAGACCTAACTTTCCAGAATTCTACCAGCGGCAGAAGAGCTTTTTTCAATGTGGTTGAAATGCATTTTGAAATTACTCCTACAGCTGTTTACTGGCTCAAAATTGCTACTAATTTGGAAGTGGTTGCTCTCAAGCTTTCAGTTTTGTCAAATTCTGCTTCTCCAGGGCCAAATACAAACATGCAACAGAAGGCAGGAGAAGAAAGAGGGAAAGAGTGCTCATTTTTGTTCAGATAGTGGGGCAGTAGTGATTGTTTTCGGCTCTGACAAAATTTGTGTCTCCTTTCTCAAGCAGGGAGGACCTCTGGTTTCTCTGAGCATTTATGGTAGCAAAATTCATACCCTTAATTCCTCACTAGTGCAAGATTGGATAACGTGGTAGTAAAAATGACTGAGCCTTTTGTATACTAATGCTTCCATCTGCCTTAGTGGAAAATTATGGGTCTGAATTTTGGTAGTGTATCAGTGGACAAGAGTGAGGTCAGAAAGATGGCATCAGAACATGAGGATCCCTTCTCAGATGGCATAGACTTCACCTCTTTCCTACTGTCAGATCTAGTAGGTACAGCATCTGGTAAGCAGACTAGTGCACAGATCTGGGGCTATTAACCTGTGTTGTCAGACTTGAAAAATGCCATGTGCCATAGTCCAGTAGAATGGCAACACCCGTTAGAACCTAATTCAAAATGGAGGGGGGGAAGAAAAGGAATAGATATTGAACTCGCCAAATTAAATAACCAAGGTTCCTCTTCAGAATATTCTTAGGTTTTTATAATTGTTGAGTCTGTGGAAAGACTCAGGATTCAATAGAAGTCACTTCTAATAGTTGCTTTAACTCAAACACTGTTATTTTGTAAACAGAACAACCTTGAGACAGTTTAGGAAGATAACAAATCCAGCTTTCAAAAACAAAAGTTCCCAGCATGTATTTGGTTCTTGTTAATATTAGTTTGGTTGTGTGTTTAAGCCTTTTTTCCAGTGTCGAAGGGGAAGGATTTAATTTCCATAGGCTTTAAACACATGAATCTCTTTTCTATAGGTCGGTCAGATCATATTGGCCACACTGTGCCAACTAAGTGCACTATTGTTCCTCATAAAGAACAGGTGATACCTTTTGATCTGCATAGGGTGACCAGATGTCCCGATTTTATAGGGACAGTCCCAATATTTGGGGCTTTTTCTTATATAGGTTCCTATTATCCCCCACCCCCTGTCCTGATTTTTCACACGTGCTGTCTGGTCACCCTAGCTCTGCATGAGGTAGACATTGAAGGATGCGAGAAACTACTTATTAGAACAAAACAAACCTCCTGCTTTTCTGATGCATAGGGCCAGTACATGAGATGCTATGTTGGATTATGTGTCTGACTTAGTTTACCTGCTCTAAAAGGAGAGTAGTGTGATTGCAGTGTGGATATGCATAACCACTGATTTAGTACTCGGAGGTGATGTTGTAGACCAAAATGTTTCCCTTCAGCTGAGTGTTCCTCATCCTGAAGAGTTGAGAGGAGACATGTTCCCTCCTTGTACAAGGCAGAGAAAAAGAAACAGTATTGAGGTTCAAGCAGCATAAATCCCTTGTGTTCTGTATCCACATTGCAAATGTGGTCTTCTGGCGTCACATAAAGTGGTATGCAGCTGCTCAAAAGCAAATTGCCTTATTTTTTATTATTTGTATTACTGTAGTGCCTAAAAGCCCTAGTTGTGGACCAGGATCCCATTGTGCTGGTGATTGTATAGGCACAGAAGAAAAAGAGAGTCCCTGCCCCAAAGAGCTTGCCTTCTCTTACTGCTCTGTCAGTGACCCTAATGTGGCAGGAGCGGTAATGTATATGAGATAGTAGGTTGCTGCCTCTCCAACTCTAAGCATCTCGTTTTTCAATGGCTGTGTTTGATCAGGGAAGCATGGGTTGAGTCTATGGAAAGACCCAGGATTCAATTGCAGTGGACATATTCCCACTCTAATACTTCTGGGGGAATTCTGTGCCACTTTGCGTGTCCATATTTTTATTTTTTTGTGCAGAAAAAAGCTTTTGCTGGAAAGTTGCTGCAGTTCTGCCTTTTGCGGGGGTGCTGGGACACATAGGGACAGGGACTGAATGGGAGAGGCTGGGGTCAGCCAGAGTCTGCATGGGGGAAGCTCCCTAACAATCCCTCCCCCCCCCCCCCCCCCCCCCCCCCCCCCCCCCCCCCCCCCCNCCGTATCCAACAACCTTCCAAGTTCACACCCAGGCTTCTTCCCAGCAATTACTTCCCTTTCCCTCAGCTCCTCCATTACTTCTGACTCCCCCAAGTCTGCACTGCTTCTGAGGGGTGTGGGAAATATGGTTCTGTATTGTAGTTTATCATCTCCGAGTTCTGAATTAATATGCCTAGTAAGGAATCTATTTGTCAAAAAACATTTCCTGAATCTTTTTTGTTGTCTGTATTGTTACAGACATACTTGCTGACAGGTATTTTGAAATAAATGACCACAAATAATTGAAACTGGTGTGATTATAGTGTGTTATTTTGACAAATAAAATATTCAGAATTTTGCAGACTTTTAAAATATTGTGTGCATTATTTTTAATTTTTTGGCACAGAATTCCCCCAGGAGTAACTCTAAGTAGCATTTAGCCTTGTAGTAGTTAGAGGAGTGAGAAGGGGGACCAGGTAAAACTAAACAAAAACAAAGATGCAAAGTTAAAACTAAACAAAAACAAGAACAGACAATAGACCAGGAAGGAGAGGGGTCATTGTAAAGGACAAAAGGTGTCAACTATAGGTATGTCCACACAGCAAAAATTGTGCCTGGGTTAGCCTACCCTCGTACTAGATTGAATCTTGCTAGTACAGTAACAGTAGTAGTGAAGACAGTATAGTGTGTGCTTCAGTGTAGGCTAATGAGCTGACTATATACTCAGAGTGTGTGCCAGGCTTGTATTACTCATACTTCATTACTGTTGTTACTGCTGTGTAGACATACCCTATATCAGGTCATATTGCTGGGGTACTGGGGAGGGAACTTGGGGACACCAGTCAGCAAATCCACTGTAAGATGAGCACCAACAAAAATAAGAGTGGTAACTACTGCCATAATCTTTCTGTCCATATATTTAAAATGGATTTTAGACCAAACAAATTCTGACTGACAAAAACTGGGGACAAAGATAAAGCCCTTCAAAAGGTTGGTAGCTAGTCCAAATTTGTTGTTAAGGATTTTGTGTGGTGAAAGAGGACATGAGTAAAACATATTATAGATGATAAACTACAAATATACATACTAGAGATGTAAGCAAATATTGGTTTGTGTGATGTACTTTTATGTTTATTATACAACAATTGTATAGTTTTATTTCATACTACTGAAACACATAGCCACAAAATAGTCCGAAATAATAAATGGCAATATCTGACAGTGCCTCATCATCTACTGGGGATGATTTGGAAGCAATTACACCTCTACCCCGATATAATGTGACCCGATATAACAGTGCTCCGGGGGGGACGGGGCTGCACACTCCGGTGGATCAAACCAAGTTCGATATAACGCGGTTTCACCTATAACACGGTAAGATTTTTTGGCTACCGAGGACAGCGTTATATCGGGGTAGAGGTGTACATCAGTTCTGCCACAATGCAGGCGTACTGACTGGAATAACCCACCATGGGCCCTTCCAATATGTTGTCAGTTGAAAGATTTAAGATCTAATAAGTTGCTTTTGTGGTTTAGCTACCGTCCTAGTTTTTTCTTTAAAAAGTGAGTTAACTGTAAATGATATGCTGTGCTTGGGTTTCTTTGCAGTTTCTAAATGATACTACCAAAGTGGAAGGTATAAACTTCAGGAACACACAGAAATCATCATGAAGTTATATGTATTTGTGGTCAACACTGGAACTACCCTCACCTTTGACACAGAACTTGCGGTACAGAAGTAAGGAAATGAGTGAACTGTTGTGGGTTTCTTCTTTAAAATGAAGCCTGTGTGTGTGTACGCTAGACAGAATACTGAAATTATCCTCCATATGTGTAAGCAACAACATTACAGTCTCTGCAACTGGATGTTTCAACATGATTAGTACTCATTTTAATTATCCTCCACTACCAGCAAAATCTACCCATACCTATGAATGTGGAACCATACAATTTTTAATATTCATATGCAGCTGTAGCCAAAATGTACTATCCAGTATAGTCCGTAACAGTAAAGATATACAGTGCATTACTTTTATGCATAAAATAATGTCATTCTGTTGATCTGAAGCAGCCAAGAATTCACTAGTATTTAAAATGATAAAACAAAACTAAAATAAAATTTCTAACTTGCTCTGAAGTATTTTCTTAATCATTGAGGAAATGTGCCCACAAAGGGAAACTGGAAGAAAGATGCCTGATGTGATGGTAAGCAATAATATGAGGATTGTGGGAATACAGTAGCATCAGGAAGAAAAAATAAAAGGCTGCTGGGATGGTACATAACAGGCAACAGTGGCTTACTGACATAAAGCTTTTGTGTCTGGCCACATTTGGAATATTGTCTTCAGTATGGATTGTCTAATGTAGTGTCATCTTGACATGTTCCAATGCAACATCATGATTTGACCGGATATTTCCTGCTGAAGTTAAAATGGAGTTTTCTAAAGTGTTCTAGCATTTACTGGATGTATAATGGACCAGTCAATACTAGCTGATAAAAATACACAAAACATTTAAAAAAAAAATCCTGTAGTTGGGACCCTCCTTCCAGATGTCATGATATCCTCTTACAATGAGGCCATCCCTCTGGGGGAGGGGACCCCAGTTACTAAGAAGAGACAGGTGATAGTAATAGGGTATTCAGTTATTAGAAATGTATTTAGTTGGGTTTGTATTGACCATGAGAACCACATGGTAAATTCCCTGCTGGGTACAAAGGTTGTGGATCTCTTGAGACAACTAGACAGACTTACATGCAATGCTGGGGAGAAGCCAGAGGACCTGGTGGTCGTGGTAGATGTAGGTACTAGTGACAGAGGGAGGCCAAATTTAGGTAGGGGATTAAAAGTCCAGGACCTCCATGGTAGCATTCTCTGAAATGCTTCTAGTTCCATACACAGGGCTAGGTAGACAGGCAGAACTGTAGGGTCTCAATGCATGGATGGTGTAGGAAGGACGGTTTTATGTTTATTAGGAAAGAAGGAGCCTATACAGTAACTCCTCACTTAATGTCATCCCGGTTAACATTGTTTCCTTGTTACGTTGCTGATCAGTTAGAGAACATGATCGTTTAACGTTGCACAATGCTCCCTTATAACTCTTGTTTGGCAGCTGTTTGCTTTGTCCACTGCTTGCAGAAAGAGCAGCCCATTGGAGCTAGCTGGTGGGGGCTTGGAACCAGGATGGACCAGCAGCCCCCCATTAACTCCACTAAATTCCCTGTGCTGCAGCCGCCCAGCAGGCTATCAATTGCCAGCAGTTCAGCTGTCCCTCCCCCCACTGCCTTATGCTGCTCCTGCCCTCTGCCTTGGAGCTGCGCCTGGGAGCCTCCTGCTTGCTGTACAGTGGGGTGGGGGAAAGAGGTGTGCTAATGTCAGGGTGTCCCCTCCCCCTGCTCCTGTATCCTATCTCCACAGAGTTGGTGGGGGACATGACAGGGCTCAGGATGGAGGGAGCTTGCTGGCAGCAGCTACTGTCTCAACTTGCTGATCTACTTAAAAAGGCAATGTACTTAGAGTGGGGTCAGCATACTTAAAGGGGGAATGCACATCTCTCTCTCACACACAAGGTGTGTGTCTCTCACACTCACTCTCTCTCACACACACACACGCACACACACACACAGCTATGCTGTGTCTCCTCCCTCCATTCCTGCTGCCTTGTAGAGTGTGAGGCTACATTAACAACAATGTGTTAACCCTTGAGGGCTCAGCCGAGTGCTAGTTCATTATTTAGCAGTAAGGCATTCCCTGGGAAATATCCCTCCCTCTTCCACCCTCTAACTTCATCACCTCAACCAAGCTTCACAATCATCATTGTGTTTACGGTATTAAATTGTTTGTTTAAAACTTATACTGTGTGTGTGTGTGTGTGTGTGTGTGTGTGTACATACATACATACACACACACATGTGTGTGTATGTATGTATGTACACACACACAGTATAAGTTTTAAACAAACAATTTATATATATATAGTCTTTTGTCTGGTGAAAAAAAATTTATCTGGAACCTATGTGCCCCCCCCCCCCCTTTACATTAATTCTCATGGGGGAATTTGATTCGCTTAACATTGTTTCGCTTAAAGTAGCATTTTTCAGGAACATAACTACAACGTTAAGCGAGGAGTTACTGTACAAGAAGGATGGGTTGTACCTAAACCAAATCAGAACCAGATTGCTGATTAAAAATGTTGTAGAGGGGTTTTTAAACTAAGGTCTGGAGGAAAGCCAACAGTTGCGGACGACCTCACAGTTCAGACAGACACATCCCTTGGGGAGGGGAATCTGTTAATGGGTATTCTCTATACCCTAGTAAAGAGGTGAGGATAGACGTTGATAAAGTACAGGTAGGAGCTGAAGAGAAACAATCAAATGAAAAAGTCGCATTCATTTATTCGATAAGTCCCAAATGTATGTGTAATTATATATATATGTCTATCAGAGACAGCAGAGAGCCAGTCACATGAAGGAAGACAACTAATATTGACAAATTTTATAAGTGCTTCTATATAAATGCACAAAGTCTAAATATTAAGATGGATGAACTTCAGTGCCTGGTATTAAATGAGGCTATTGATATAATAACTATCACAGAAACTTGGTGGAACTGTGATAATCAGTAGGACATAACACCAGAATACAAAATCTATAGGAATGACAAAGTAGGTCGTGCTGGTGAGAGAATGTCACTATATGTGAAAGAAAGCATAGAATCAAATCTAATATTAAATCAATCAAATTGTACCATAGAATCTTTATGGATAGAAATTCCATGCTTGAAGAATAAGAGTCTAACAGTAGCAATATAGTACTGACCATCTGACCACTATGGTAATGGTGATTATGAAATGCTCAGGGAGATTAGAGATGATATAAAAATAAAAAACTCGATAGTAATGGGGGATTTCAACTATCCCCATATAGACTGGGTATATGTCACTTCAGAACGGGATGCAGAAGTAAAATTTCTAGATAGCATTAATGACTGCTTCTTTGAGCAGCTGGTCCTGGAAGCCACAAGGGGAGAGGCAATTCTTGATTTAGTCCAAAGTGGCACACAGGATCTGGTCAGGAGGTGACGACAGCTAAACACTTGGTAATAGTGTAATTTAATTTAATTTAACATCCTTGTCGTAGGGAAGGTACCAAAGAAGCCCAGCACAGCAGCATTTAACTTCAAAAAGGGGAACTGCACAAAATAGAGTAGATTAGTTAAATGGAAATTAAAAGGAACAGTCACAAGAGTGAAATACCAACAAGCTGCATGGAAACATTTTACAAATACCATAATAGAGGCTCAAACTATATGTATATCCCTAATTTAAAAACAAAAACAAAAAAACAGTGAAAGGACCAAAAAATGCCACCATGGCTAAACAGAGTAAAAGAGGCAGTTAGAGATAAAAAGACATCCTTTAAAATTGGAAATCAAATCTTACTGAGGAAGATAGAAAGGATCATAAACTCTGGCCAGTCAAGTGTAAAAGTAAAATTAGGCAAGCCAAAAAAGGTTTTGAAGAGCAACTAGCTAGAGACACAAAAACTAAGAGAATTTTTTTATAAATACATCAGAAGCAGGAAGCCTGCCAAATCGTCAGTGGGGCCAGTGGACAATAGAGGTTCTAATGGAGCACTTAAGGAAGATAAGGTCATTGCCGAGAAGCTCAATTAATTCTTTCATCAATCTTTACAGCAGATTAATTCCCACACCTGAGCTATTGTTTCTGGGTGACAAATCTGAGGAACCGTCCCAAACTGAGGTGTCAATAGAGGAGGTTTTGGAACAAATTGATAAACAGCAATAAGTCCCCAGGACCAGATGGTATTCTCCCAAGAGTTCTGAAGGAACTCAAATATGAAACTGCAGAACTATTAACTGTGGTATGTAACCTATCACTTAAATCAGCCTCTGACTCAGATGGCTGAAGGATAGCTAATGTGATACCAATTTTTTTAAAAAAGGCTCCAGAGGTGATTATGGCAATTGAGGCCAGTAAGCCTAATTTCAGTAACAGGAAATTGGTTGAAACTGTAGTAAAGAACAGAATTATCAGACATGTAGAAGAACATGATTTGTTGGTCAAGTCAATATGGCTTTTGTGAAGGGAAATCATGCCTCACCAATCTACTAGAATTCTTTGAAAGGGTCAACAAATGTGGGAAAGAGTGATCCAGTTGATTTAGTGTATATTGACTTTTTGACAAGGTCCCTCACCAAAGGCTCTTCAGCAAAGTAAGCAGATGTGATAAGAAAGATGGTCCTCTCATAGACTGCTTAAAAGACAGAAAGCAAAGGGTAGGAATAAATGGTGAGTTTTCAGAATGGATAGAGGTAAATAGCAGGGTCCCTCAAGGATCTGTACTGGGTCCAGTGTTCAATATATTCATAAATGATCTGGAAAAGGGGGTAAACAGTGAGGTGGCAAAGTTTGCAGATGATACAAAATTACTCAAGATAGTGAAGTCTAAAGCAGACTGCCAATAGTTACAAAGGGATTTCACAAACTGGATGACTGGGCAACAAAATGGCAGATGAAATTCAATGTTGCTAAATGCAAGTAATGCATATTGGAAAACAAAATCTCAACTATACATACAAAATGATGTGGTGTAAATTAGTTGCTGCCTCTCAAGAAAGAGATCCTGTTGTCATTGTGAATAGTTCTCTGAAAACATCTGCTCAATGCTCAGCGGCAGTGAAAAAAGCTAGGAAAGGGATAGCTAATAAGACAGAAAATATCATAAGCCCACAGTACACCCATACCTTGAATACTGCACGTAGTTCTGGTCAGTTCATCTCAAAAAAAGATATGTTAGAATTGGAAAAAGTACATAAAAGGGCAACAAAATGATTAAGGGTATGGAACAGCTTCCATATGAGGAGAGATTAAAAAGACTGGGACATTTCATCTTGGAAAAGAGACAACTGGGGGGGATATTGTAGAGGTCTACAAAATCATGGATAGTGTGTAGAAAGTGAATAAGGAAGTATTATTTACCCCTTCAGATAACACTAAAACCAGGGCATGTTGTGAAGGCCAAAACTATAACGGGGTTTAAAAAAGAATTAGATAAGTTCAGAGAGGATAGCTCCATTAATCGCTATTAGCCAAGATGGTCAGGGATGCAATCCCATGCTCTGAGTGTCCCTAGTCTCTTTCTGCCAAAAGCTGGCAGTGTATTACATGGGATGGATCTCTCCATAATTGCTTTGTTCTGTTCATTCCTTCTGAATCATCTGATATTGGCCACTGTTAGACGTCAAGTTACTGGGCTAGGTGGACCATTGGTCTGACTCAGTATGACTGTTCTTATAACTTCCCCTAACATAATATTAGACTGTGGAAGATGAGAGTTAAACTAAGTCAGTAGTTGGCTCATGTTCAGAGTTTAATATAACTTTGGCAGTAATTGCCAGAAATGCATGTTAATCCTGGACTCCAGCATTACAGTTGCAGATGTGCTTCTTGTGTAAATAGCTGAGATGTATCATTATGTAAACACATTTCTCTGAGGCTGGGTCATGTTTTGCTCTTAGTCTATGAATTGGGTAACCGGAATACAACGGATTGCAGTATTTACACAACCATGCATTTTGCCCTTATTCACAATTAGTTTTTTCTCTACTGCTGTTAGTTAAAAATTACTTTGTATATTACAGGAATATTTTGCATGAGAGAAGATCAGTTGCTTAAATAAGATATTGATACTAAAGTTCCTGTTTTTCCCTTTTAGTGTGTCCGACCTTAAACATGCAATCCAAACCAAGTATAAGATTGCCATTCAGCACCAGGTGCTGGTTGTCAATGGAGGGGAGTGTATGGCAGCAGACAGAAGAGTCTGTAGTTACAGTGCTGGAACAGTAAGTGGACGCTATAGTCTCTCTCTTTGACTCCTTACAAAACAAAGTGTTGAGGAGAAATGAGAGTTACAGCTTCCTAGTGATGTGTGGGTTTTTTTTGGAGGGGGGTGAGGGTTGTGGTTTTTTTTTTTTCTTTTTTCTGGAGACTTTTTTGTTCGTTCTTGTTTTTAATATCAGGAAATGATTTTACATATAATTCTCTTGGATGCAATACTCATATAAGTAATTTGCCGTGAATAGTTACGTAAGTTATGCTGTTTTCAGAACATGCTAGTGCAATTAGTTGATTGGATTACATGCATGTTTTATTTTCTCAAAGTGTTTTATGAAGATATTTTTATTTTAATATAGGACACAAACCCAATTTTCCTGTTCAACAAAGAGATGATCTTATGTGAACGCCCACCAGCTATTCCCAAAACCACATTTTCAGCAGAGAATGAGATGGAATTAAAAGTTGAAGAATCTCTCATGATGCCTGCAGTGTTTCACACGGTAGCTTCGCGGACACAGCTTGCTGTGGTAAGTTATATTTGAATCCTTGAGTATTTAGTGGATTTAAAACTAATCAGAATAACTCTGTGTCACATCAATAATAACTCCAGGCTAGTTGTCAATTTGAGTTGATTCAAAAAGTGGTAAATGCATCATATCAGTGTTGGCAGTTTTTCGGATGCCTCAGTTTCATATTTGGATTTACTGAAGTATGCTAAGGTCTTCTGTATCTTGATGTTGCTTGAAGAATCTTCAGAGCATCTCAGCATAAATTGTAATTGTGATGGCATCCCCAGGGTGCAACCTGGAACCGGGGTTCCGCTATACCCCCTTAACTCTTCCGCCTGAGCTACCTCTCACAATGCTTTACTAGTAACAAGCAGCAAACCTCTCCAGGAACTGCTGTCACTCAGCACAACAGCATGTGGAGCCCCGTACCCAGCTAGATTGCATGAATGCTCCCAAAGCCACTCAGGAATCACGTAGAGAGAGGCACCAGCCAATTCCTCCCAGCTTCCCAGTCTCTTACCCCTGGACTATACCATCTCACCCTGGTCAGAAGTCTGAACAGTGTAAGTTTATTATCCTGTCTGCCCCTCTCCCTCAATATGGAGAAAACATGCACCAGCCTTTGTACCTGAGCTGAGATTTCCCAAGCACTTAGAATCATAGAATCATAGACTTAAGGTCAGAAGGGACCATTATGATTGTCTAGTCTGACCTCCTGCACAACACAGGCCACAGAATCTCACCAACCCACTCCTGTATCAACCCCCTAACCTATGTCTGAGCTATTGAAGTCCTCAAATCGTGGTTTAAAGATTTCAAGGTGCAGAGAATCCTCCAGCAAGTGACCCGTGCCCCACGCTGCAGAGGAAGGCGAAAAACCCCCAGGGCCTCTGCCAATCTGCCCTGGAGGAAAATTCCGTCCCGACCCCAAATATGGCAATCAGCTAAACCCTGAGCATGTGGGCAAGACTCACCAGCCAGACACCCAGGAAAGAATTCTCTGCAGTAACTCAGATCCCACCCCATCTAACATCCCATCGGGCATATTTACTGCTAAGAGTCAAAGATCAATTAATTGCCAAAATTAGGCTATCCCATTGTACCAGCCCCTCCATAAACTTATCAAGCTTAGCCTTGAAGCCAGATATGTCTTTTGCCCCCACTGCTCCCTTTGAAGGCTGTTCCAGAACTTCACTCCTCTGATGGTTAGAAACCTTTGTCTAATTTCAAGTCTAAACTTCCTGGTGGCCAGTTTATATCCATTTGTTCTTGTGTCCACATTGGTACTGAGCTTAAATCAGGAGTTGGCAACCTCTGGCACGCGGCTCGCCAGGGTGCCAGAGGTTGCCGACCCCTGGCTTAAATAATTCCTCTCCCTCCCTGGTATTTATTCCTCTGATATATTTATAGAGAGCAATCATATCTCCCCTCAGCCTTCTTTTGGTTAGGCTCCTTTCATAAGACAGATTTTCCATTCCTCGGATCATCCTAGTACAGGGGTTCTCAAACTGGGGGTCGGGACCCCTCAGGGGGTCGCGAGGTTATTACATGGGGGGTCGCGAGCTGTCAGCCTCCACCCCAAACACCGCTTTGCATCCAACATTTATAATGGTGTTAAATATATAAACAAGTGTTTTTAATTTATAAGGGGGGTTGCACTCAGAAGCCTGCTATGTGAAAGGGGTCACCAGTACAATAGTTTGAGAACCACTGTCCTAGTAGCCCTTCTCTGTACCTGTTCCAGTTTGAATTCATCCTTCTTAAACATGGGAGACCAGAACTGCACCCAATATTCCAGTTGAGGTCTCACCAGTGCCTTGTATAACGGTACTAACACCTCCTTATCTCTACTGGAAATACCTCGCCTAATGCACCCCAAGACCACATTAGCTTTTTTCACGGCGATATCGCATTGGCGGCTCATAGTCATCCTGTGATCAACCAATACTCCGAGTTCCTTCTCCTCCTCTGTTACTTTCAACTGATGCGTCCCCAGCTTATAACCAAAATTCTTGTTGTTAATCCCTAAATGCATGACCTTGCACTTTTCACTATTAAATTTCAAACAAATCACACTGTTTTAGATAAAATATAAAAAAGATTTATTATGGAAAGAGAGATTTTAAATAAGAAGTGGTAGGCATAAGAGGTCAGAGATATCTTTTATTTTCTTTGGTAGCTAAGCGCACAATCTAAATTTTAAACCATATGACACTAGGTCAGGGGTTGGCAACCTTTCAGAAGTGGGGTGCCGAGTCTTCATTTATTCACTCTAATTTAAGGTTTCGCGTGCCAGTCATACATTTGAACGTTTTTAGAAGGGCTCTTTCTATAAGTCTATAATATAGAACTAAACTATTGTTGTATGTAAAGTAAATAAGGTTTTTAAAATGTTTAAGAAGCTTCATTTAAAATTAAATTAAAATGCAGAGCCCCCCGGACCGGTGGCCAGGACCCGGGCAATGTGAGTGCCACTGAAAATCAGCTTGCGTGCCGCCTTCGGCACGCGTGCCATAGGTTGCCTACCCCTGCACTAGGTAGTATTTAGCAAGCAACTTTCTCACCCCACTGCATGTTACAGTTCTTAATACACAGGTCTCTCTTGAGCCTGGACCAGTTTGCTCAGTTGAAGTTTTTGTCTTCTCAGCGTTCTTGTTGCTTCGAGCATAGGTGGGGGAGGAGACAGGCCAAGGCAAGATGCCACTGTTTCTTAAACCCTCAGTCCATGTGCCTAGAAGACACTTGCCCAGACATGTCCTGGTGGGCTTTGCTGAATCAATAGGTTGAGCAATCCTCCTGGTGTGGACTTGTGCAACTGAGTCATAGAGTTAAGCAGTCCCCATTGTGTGGTGTTTGGGCAACTGTCATTTAATTGTAAATCCCTTGATTGCAGTTCCTCTGCTAATTAATGGTCGTTGAACACCCTCCTGGATGGGAGTCCTTTGTATGTCTCTAGCAAACTTGCAGCATATTTCAGTAACAACCATACAGCAAAATCTCATAACTTCATACTCATTAATGATATACATATTTGCACAGAACAGTGGGTTTCAGCAGATCATGACCTTTCATATGATATCTTACATGGCATGTTTAGTATAAAATATCACAACCACATATGAGTGATTAAAATGGGGGTTACAGGATGCCATTTTGAGGTGCATGTGTCACAGTAATAGACCTTTCAGGAAACATTTTTGTGGATTCATGGTATTTGCTAAATGTATTGTGTGCTGCTGGTACAGACACTATAACTTCTCTGGTTGTTTGAGTCTTAATGCCCTTTTGCTTTATTTTCAACATGCTTAATCTATCTCAGCTTGAGGACAGGATAATTTACCAGTTGTTCTGCAAATATTATTAAACCAAATAGAACCTTGGTGGATACAGTTTTAAAAATTGTACTTTTCCAATCTCCTATCTAATTTTTGGAGGGGTTAAAAAAATAAGCTTCATTTCCCAAAAGTTAGTATAGATCTTGGTTCTTTAGTTACTTGTCTTTTAGTGCTAGTTTTCCACTTACATAGTAAAACACTCTGAGTTCCATTTGAATCTCTCTAAATTAGTGTTTTTGTATAGATAGGAAATGAATGTTTCCTACAATAAAGGCATCTACAGATGAAGTACATGGTATAGACAACTGTGTAGACCAGGTTCAGGAATGTGGAACACTGCATTCAATACCTGGACTGATTGTTTCTCTTCAGACTAGCAGAGGTTAAATGAAAATGGAGGCAATATAGAAGTGAGCTAAATGATAAAAATGTTAATCATTTTCATTGTACACAGGTAACTGCTGAAATCTCCAAACATTGGATGATGATTTGTACCACATGTAATAGGCAGGTCCAACTTGATACATAATGGTAATACAAATCCTTCCTTTCAACAGGATTTTAATAGGCTATCTGTCTTGAAACTAAAATGTTCTCTCAGTTCTGATGACTGACGCGTCTGGTGCACTCCAAAATAAAATTTGTTAACTGTTTTTGAAATGAAAGTGCTAAATATGACACAACAGTATTGTGACTTGGAGGGGCTCAGCATCGCGGCGCCTCCTGCTGGCCGTCATGGGAATTAGCTCTCGTCCTGCCAGTTTGCCTTCAGCTAGTGGTGTCACGCCACTCTTTGGACCCACGTCACTCCCCAAACTGCAGCGTCTTCTGGGCATGGTCCTCCGGCTGTGCCCCCACTCTGGTATCTCCCCCCTTCTGGGGGACCGGCAGTCCTTAGTCCCCCCACTTGCCTCAGCGGCCTACTGTAGTTCCAGGTCCAGCCCCTCTCCTCAGGGGCAATCTGCCATCTAGATACCGGGCACTTTCCTCATTGGCAAGTGGGGTGAAAAAGGGGGGAGCGGGGGGAGGGACCCAGGCACGTCTGCTACTCTGGGTCTCAACCCAGGGACCGTATAGCCAGCAGCCATCTACTGCCCTCCTCTAACCTGCTGCCTATTTTCCCTGGGCCACTTCCCCAGTAGCTCTTGCACCCTCTCAGCCCTTGTAGCAAGGCATCAGCCAGCAGCTCACCCTCGCACTCTGCTGCCCCTGCCCAGCACTGCTCTATCTATGGCACTTCTTCAAGCAGCCAGTCCTCCTCCCTTGCCCTCCAGGGAGAGACTCCCTTCTGCTTTGCTGAGCATCCCTTTATATATGGCCCTCACTGGCCCTGATTTGCTGCTCCAGCAAGGCTTCCTCCTATTGGTGGGCTCAATAAGCCCTTCCCTGATTGGTGGGTTCTGAGCAGCCTCCCTGGTGCTGCTTTTAACCCCTTCTTCTCCCTGTGTGGGGCAGCCGCCCCACCACAAGTATTAATAGGAATTGTGTTGGCAATGTGCTGGGCTTTATGCACTTCCCTTGCCTGCTAATTTGTCAACCAAGGAAGAACTTTTTAAATTGGCCTTAATAATCCGACTTTCATGTCTCCTTAAAGGACATGGACAAATCTTTGGTCTAATGGGACCAAACTTATCTCTAACGTTTTGGGGATGGAGAAGAGAATAAGGTGTTCTTACCCCGACATGCACATTACTTTCTCACCCTAAGTTTGGAGAGGAGATTTCCTATCTCCCTGGGGGAGGAAGGTGGTTTAATGCAGTGGTACTCCAACCTTTATTAAGCTCAACACCCCCTTGTAAACATTGATAGGTTGTTGCGACCCAGAGACCACCCCCCAGAGAGGCCCCCTGACCCAATTCCCCCCCGCCCTCCAGTGGCCCATTGGGGTGGGAAGGACTCAGAACTAAGATTAAAGATGCTCTGAACAGAGATGAATAGCTATGGAATGCCCCACTTGTAACTGGCAGAGGTGAGCCGACACAGTCCACCAAAAAACCCACACAACACCCCCCACAGTCCATGGGGCTCTGAGTGTAAGGGGTGGGATTTGGGGGTCTTAGGTTGTAATGCAGAAGGATTTGAGAGTTTGGAAGTTTTGGGGAAGAACTTGCAGGGCAGAAGGGTCCAAGGAGGGGTGGCAAGCCAATAGTCTCCACCCTCACCCCCTGCCAAACACAGACCCCATTCATGGCCCATGTGGGGCAGGATATGGGGGGATTTGGGGTTCTGTGGGGAAGATATTGGGGGCAGAAGGAGCTGGGGGTGCAGTGGGGGAAGATTTTTGGGGCTTGGGAGGCGAGGGGATGGGGGGGAATTAATGGCTGTGGGCTAGGTACATTGGGGGTCTGGGCTGGTGGGTCTGGGTCAGGGTAGGGTATGGAAGACAGGGGGTCATCTGGCTGTGGGGGTAAGGGTACACGGTGGGGGTTACTTACTGGAGGATATGACACCAACCACTCCCTCACATCTCATATCCTGTGTGTCTGGTTGGGATTGGCTCCCTGCTCTGAGCATTGCAACCTCTGGGGTCTCAGCACTGCTCAGGTGTGGCCTAGCCTAAGCACCATGTACAAATATTTGGCCCAGGGGGGCTGGCTGGGCCAAATATATGTGCATGGTGTTGCAACCTGGTGCATATGGTCACAGGGCCATTCACCCAGATTTACCCAGCTGCTACCGTCTCCTCCCCCCCACCTCCCCATCATGATGGAGGGTCAGCTGAGCCAAACCTCAATGGTGCTGTGACCCTGTGCATCAAGTCTCAATGCCCAGAGCAGGGAGATGACATCAGTCAGCCCCGCAACCCTTTGATTTATTCTAGTGACCCAGAAACCCTAGTTTACTGGATAGGTCTCTAGACTAGGACAATGATGGTTCTTTGAAGCAGCATGGAGGGGATTTGGAAAAAAGGTTGGAGAAAAGTGGGGATGTGACTATTAAGATGTGTACCCCAGTATCCCTGAGGGGGGAGGGTTATGGAATGGTTGCACCTATGCTCCACACCAGGAGTTGGCAACCTTTCAGAAGTGGTGTGCCGAGTCTTCATTTATTCACTCTAATTTAAGGTTTCGCGTGCCAGTCATACATTTTAACATTTTTAGAAGGTCTCTTTCTATAAGTCTATAATATATAACTAAACTATTGTTGTATGTAAAGTAAATAAGGTTTTTAAAAAGTTTAAGAAGCTTCATTTAAAATTAAATTAAAATGCAGCGCCACCCTGACCGGTGGACAGGACCCGGGCAGTGTGAGTGCCACTGAAAATCAGCTCGCGTGCCACCTTTGGCACACATGCCATAGGTTGCCTACCCCTGCTCCACACCCTGGGAGTAATGAGGATTCCTGGGTCAGCCACAAATTTCCAGTGTGACTGTGGGCAAGTCACTTAATCTACCCTGTACCTCAGTTCCCCCATCTGTAAGACAGTAGATAATACTTCTGTACCTCACGGGGTTGTTGTGAGGATAAAATGTATGAATTGTAAAGTGCTCAAGTAATATGATAAGGGCTATATAAGATATTTGAATATTTATGGAGACAACCAGACTGACATCCATACAACTTTCTCCCCCACTTTGATTGGCAATGTGTAAGGGGGGTAATAAGGTCAAGGACTGTAGTAATTACGATGTCTTCATGTCCTTGCCTTACGCAGGAGGGAACTGGATCCAGGATATGGAGTAGCAGGTGGAGAGCTGAGTTCCCCATCTCTCTTCCTCCAAGTTTCCTCCCCTCTATAAGCAGTTCTTTGAGTTCCAGTCTGGAGCTGTGGTTTCTGTTTTTAGCTTTGATAATGGACTGCACTACATAGTTAGTGTGTGTTGCTTAAGGCTCTATTTCTTCTGGACAGAGCCTTACATTGTGAGAGTCTCCTGGGTTGAGTATAGAAAATAAATGTGATTATAATGTTAATAAAAATCAGATTAATTTTTCTTTAATCTGAAGGAGATACTAATAACCTGTGACAGTGTGTGCAATTATTTATTTACTGCACTACCTTATTTTTATCCATAAACACATGATGTAGATCCTATTCAGAAGTGTTAGAATACTTGCCAACAGTAACTATCTTGTAGGAAATTACATATTTCAGAATGCCTCTCTTGGGTCCTGATCACCTATACTAAGGATCCCAGAAGGATGAGCATGTGCTGTGTGTGGTGTGCCTTTTCGTGGCAGTTTTCTGTGAGTCAGCAATAACGGGGTAAAATGGTGTGGTTACTTAACTGATGCCATGTTGCTGCTTTGCTTTGCAAAAGAAGCGTATCCATAAAATGCAAGGAATTCTTCTTCAAATTATTCCAGATAAAAAAAGTTTAGAATTTAAAGAGAGCACTGTGCTGGGACTTAGAATCTGGGTCTTGTATTTCCAGCTCTGTCACTAGCCTTGTGGGTGACCTAGGGCAAGTCATTTCACTGCCCAGTGCCTCAGTTTCCCCGTGTGTAATATGAAGATAATACCTTCTTTGTAAACTGCTTTGAGATCTAGGGATGAAAAGCACTATATAAGAGCTAGGTATTATTATTATTAAAGGGGAAATGAATAAACCCCTTCTCCACAGTTAATTTTGTCCTATAGTTTGTCTTTGGATATTATAGGCTTGTGTATTGGACAGCTCATGAAACACATCAGCAAGATCTGTCTCTTGGGAAAATCCTATAATTCACTCTGTGATTGGAAGATCATAAGTATAATAAAACCATGGTGACTCTGCTGCATGATAGTACAGCCCTCAGAGAGATTGTGAAGAAGGATTCTGTAACCTTGCACTCTTCAGAGTACTTTTTCATGGTGTCTGTTTTGAAGCAACATAAAGAGGAATTCAAGAACAAATGGGAGTGGGGCATGGGGAGAGTGGAAATGTTACTAGTCACTGTACAATCCCCTGATATTGGTATGGTGGGAGAGTTGACTGCTGCTGCATTCCACACCCAGCATTAAATATTTGGTTAAGTATTTTCCCCATACTAATTATTTGGGGAATGTGGAAATTATGTTCTCATGCTGTGTCTGTAATAGTTTGCAGGTCATATTTCATATGATATGCCATTTTCCTAATGCAATATGATTTATAGTATATGTCTGAAAACATTATCTCCTGTTACCAATGATAAACAGTGGTTTCAAGGAACAGTTTAAACTAGGGGGGCTGATATTTATTACTTCTATTCAAGCATCACCTATGGGCCTCTATCATTGTTGAGCCCATTGTACAAACAGAATAGGATAATGCCTGCTTTAGAACAGACAGTATATAATTTGACGAGACACAACATTAGGATATGGTAAACAGTAGGAGGATGAGAAAAACAGTAAAGGCATGCATTAGCAGGATAACTATATGGTTTAAATTTTAAAATGGAATTTTGGTAGGATACCGCTTGTGCACTTGTACATTTGTAAGTTAGTAATTTTGCTAACTTTCAGAATGTATTTCTCTTCATTTATTAACAATGCTAAAGAAGAAATTAAGGAATTCCAAGGAGAGGCTGGATACCATTGGAAAGATGGACTTCTCTGAAGTTTGAATCCCACTTACTGAATGGATAGGAAACTTGCCATGACACTTAAATTTTCCAGTTAATGAATATGTAACTTGCAATAAAAGTAGGCTTGGAAGGATTAAATTATTTTTGGTAAATGTCAATTTCACCATACACACAAACTGAAAATATACTACTATTCATGATAATCAGAATATTTACATAGAGGCAAAGTAAAAGAAATGCTGCCTGAAAACTTACTAGAGTTTAAGGATATTTATTTTTGACATGTGATAATGATATACAATTTTGTGTTTTAAGCTAAAGTTATAAAGCTTTAACTTTTTGAATCTCAACGTCTTCTGTCCTTACATAATTGTCTGACCCCACCCTAGTCTGATTTGAATAACTTCCTGAAAATATAAACAGATAAAAATAGAAAAATGCTTAAAAGTTAGCACTGATATTATCTGCCGAAGTTATATGTATATAAAAAATAGAATTCTACCAAGGTTAAATAAAAGGAAATACCTCGCCAAAATTTAAAAAGGCCAGTGGGAAATTGCCAGACACATACTTTAGGGGTAGACCAAGCCCCTCAGTACAATGGGAAGAATAACAGTATGAAAATTGTTACAAAATATCAGTTCAGTGTTCTCTCCCCTCTGAGAGGCAGTTCTCTTCACCTGAGAGATCCAGTGCAGGTCCTGAGGTTCCAAATGGGGGGTGGGATAGCTCAGTGGTTTGAGCATTGGCCTGATAAACCCAGGGTTGTGAGTTCAATCCTTGAGGGGGCCACTTAATGATCTGGGGCAAAATCAGTACTTGGTCCTGCTAGTGAAGGCAGGGGGCTGGACTCAATGACCTTTCAGGGTCCCTTCCAGTTCTATGAGATATGCCTATCTCCATATATATATATATCCTGATCTTGAACCAAGAAGAGCCCTCCTATTCATGTAAGAAGTGTTCAGTGACTTTGCTCTCCCAAGAGAGGGTTTCTTTAACTAAAAGTCCTTTATGGACAACAACCTGGGTTTTAAAAGCGTAAAGGTCCGAAGTCCCCAAATATAAGCAGCCTTAAGAAAGAGTCCCTTCCTGAAGATCAAAGATGCCAAGAAGAAATCACCTCCACAGCATAAGACTTCCTGGACAACTGAAGGGTGAGATAAATCCCACTTCGCTCTAAAGCATAGGAAGATTTAAAAGTCAGAATTTGTTAAGATTCCAGGGAATTTCTGTGCTTCGAGGAAAGGCAGAATTTGGCCTTGAAGAGCAAAAATACTGCCTTTCTAGAATCTTGAACTCCCTTGTAGTTCAGATTCTTGTTCTATAAATCCAGACCATTGTTCTGGATTCTTTGAAATTCCAAATTAATAAACCTAAGATATCCTGATTCAAACTAAATACCAAGAAAGATTATCCTAGAAGTAGGAAAGAAATAAAGCCTTTAGCAGCCTTAATATTTGAAATCTTTTCCTAAGAATCATAAGTGGACTGTGTTACATGGTTTAAACCTAATGTCTTGTAACTTAAGTACTTGTGCCTAAATTCAGTCATTTGGTCTTCATCTACAGATCACTGTAATCAGGAGGAAATAATATTTGCATTTTTGTGTCTTAGGGATGATCTAACAGTTACCAGCTTACTAAAGCTTTTTGCTGTTGCTTAAAGAACTAGTCTTGAGATCATAACTGTACGTTTAAAAATCTGGAACTATACTGTATGTTAGATCTCTGTGAAAATTCAGTATTTGATGGTTAAACTTTGTTGTCTTGTTTAAACTCAGTACCTAACTTCAAAGACTACTGAAAACTAGCAACTTTCTTAAATCACTGTTCTGCTCTGCAAGGGTATATAAAAATCAATGATTTAAAAAAATCAGATTTTTTTTTTAAATTGAATTTTTTTTAATTCAATTTGAAATTGACAACTTATGTTAAGGCCTAAACTAGTTATCTGTTAAAATCATTTTAATTAAGTACCAGATAAACAGCAGTACATATTTGTTTCTAATTTTTAAGGAAAATCAAACCACTGAACTGCTGGAAGTCATTGGCTAAGCATCTGGAGCCAGAGTTTAAGTGCTAAATTATTTTTTTTTGCAGCAATAGCCTCTTCTGCAAGTGCAGAGAGAATATTTTCTTAATTTCAGTTTATTCAACTAGTTCATTTCAATGACTAGGTCACTGAAAGTGCAGAAACCCATTGGGAATTGAAAAACCAAGAAAGTTTGTTTGTCCTCCCCTCCTCCCCCCCCCCCCCCCCCCCCCCCCCCCCCCCCCCCCCCCCCCCCCCCNCCCCCCCCCCCCCCCCCCCCGTTTCAAATCTATGAATAAAAACTAGGTGAACAAGGTGAGATCCATTTAGTTCTAAAATCTTGAAGGACATGGTGACCAGAAATAATCAGTTCAATTCACTGATTACAGATAATATTTTTGTTTAATCAGTTTTAAATGCAAAATATGTTTTGATAAATGTGTTTTTCTTATGTCTCCAGCACATTTAAGGTCATTTTCTTTAATTAAAAAGAAAATTAAAATGCTGTTTTTATGCATTTTTAATTTAAATTGAATTTCCATCTATATAGAGCTTGGCAAAAATTAAAAGTAAAAAATAAGCTAGTAAACAAGAAATGCCTCTTGGCATTTTCTAACATAAAAAATGTAAAAAATTAAGAAGCTGATTACATGTAGGTTAAGCTTAATAACTGCTTAAATAAATGTGTATAGCTATAGCAGGGGTAGGCAACCTATGGCACGTGTGCCGAAGGCGGCACGCAAGCTGATTTTCAGTGGCACTCACACTTCCCGGGTCCTGGCCACCGGCCTGGGGGGCTCTGCATTTTAATTTAATTTTAAATGAAGGTTCTTAAACATTTAAAAAACCTTATTTACTTTACATACAACAATAGTTTAGTTATATATTATAGACTTATAGAAAGAGACCTTCTAAAAAGTTAAAATGTATTACTGGCACATTAAACCTTAAATCAGTGTGAATAATAGTTTAGTTATATATTATAGACTTATAGAAAGAGACCTTCTAAAAACATTAAAATGTATTACTGGCACGCGAAACCTTAAATCAGTGTGAATAAATGAAGATTCGGCACACCACTTCTGAAAGGTTGCCGACCCCTGAGCTATAGTGTATCTTCCTAGTTAGGAAAAAGAAGCACCAAATTTAGTGGAAAGGCTATATGTATATGCAAATCAACATGTTTTAATGGTTACCAACAATGAGAATTGATCTTTCTTCAGGAAAAAACTAAAATTTACAAACACAAAACAGTTAAAATCAGTTATTTAAATCAAGGTTTCCTGCTTGCTGATTTAAATCATGATTGAAATCGGTGATTTAAATTACTTTGATTTAAACACACCCTGTTTTCTTCTCTATATCCTACACATTTACCCCCCACAACTGTGATGTCTTTGTATGTGTGAGAATTACCTTCCCATGAGAGAAGCGTCCTCAGATCCCTTTGTCTTGTAACATTACACTGTGAGTGAGTAATTTTAAAATCTCCCTCCTGCCCTTATTTGAGTGTTATAAACTTTTTAGAATATTTTTACACTAACTTTAATTATGTTGTGTGTTTCTAAGTAGAGTTACGTAATGTGTTAATAAGGTGCATGCCAAACTAGCCTTTTCTCCATACTTCTTGTGGTAACTTAAATAGACAAAAGGTAAAACAGTAACTATTTCAAATACCAAAAGCAATATACTTCTTGATATTTCTGTTACAGGGCTTACCCATTGGTGGATGTCATTACCTTCAATAATCTCTCAGGTTACATCTACACTGCAAAAATAAATAAACAAACAAATAAAAAAGCCTTATGGCAGCGAGTCTCAGAGCTCAGGTTAACTAACGTGGGCTTGCAAATAGCTACGGGGCTAAAAATAGCTGTGTAGACATTGCTGCTTGAGTTGGAGCCAGGCTCTGAAAGGCGATCAGATGGGTCTCAGAGCCTGGGCTCCAGCCCAAGTGGAACATCTACACTGCTGTTTTTAGCCCCGTAGCATGTGCCAGGGTCAATTGACCTGACTTCTGAGACTTGCTACTGTGATGTGTTGTGTGTTTGGTTTTTTTTGCAGTGTAGATGTGGCCTCAGAGAGCTCTCTTTCTTCTGCTAATTGACTCAGACACCAGTATCTCCCTGCCATACACTGTCTGCCTATCGATTCTCTAAAGACTGTTCCCTAAGCCTGCTTGGTTCAACTTCAGAAAGTAATTTGATTAACCAATATGATAAAACTGAACTCTCATGGTTGTAAAATTGTCTAACTCCACCAAACCCAAAGCTAGTTTATTCACCCTGTATTATTATTGTATGTTGTTGTTCTATCTTTGATTTCCATGTGATAGGACACACTCTTAGCTGAAGTGTGTTAACTGAATACTGCTTATTTTGGAGCTGTAGTGGCCATATGACTGTGGATTTGCCCTAACAATCATGTTTAGCCCTCAGAATACTATTTCATTAAGACAGAAGTAAGAGACGTAGTAATGGTTTTGCTAGCTTTTAAGTTGATGCTACTTTGTTACATTGTCATATACAACCTATCTAGTTTCATCCTAATTAATTCGTTAGTTTAAACGTTTTGATGTCAAGTTGAATTCTAGTTGTTGTAAATTAGTTAAACTGATGTTATACTTGGTTGTGTGATACTGTTTCTTTAAGTTTAGCTGTTGAATTATGTTAATAATGCTTAGCTGCTCATTAATCTTAATTAGGGTAAACGACCTGTTGATGCTGTTAGTGTCCTAAGGAATTAAGTGAAATCATTGTGGTTGATGCACATAGCTTTTTGAATTTTAGACTCAATTTTATGGTACTAGTCAAGTCAATATAGTTAACCAACCTTGCTTTGTATTTTAGAATTTCATGTTTAGTTAAGATGTTCCTTTAAAATATAGTTACATTGCATCACTCATTTTATGTATCTTTCTTTTTATATACTTAACTCATTTGCATAATTCTTGGTTTAATTGTTAGTTCCTTTTGTCATTTTTAATTACTTAAACATTTTGTTTATTTCAGAGTCAAATTCAGTTGTTTATTTTATGGGCATAACTTAATGTATAGGAAAAAGAATCCTTGGTAAATTTTATGTGGATTACCTCATGAGTGCATTTTCATTAATAACCATAATCAGTAATTCAGTATTTTGAATTGGTTTTCCTGAACTAGTTTTGTGAGAAGCAATTAATAAATCCATCTAATTAACTCTTTCTCCCAATTATCAATTTTAATAATTGTTTGTTTTTCTTTTGGTAATGTTACTTTGAAAATTACCTGGTGTCCAACCCCTGGCTACCCCACAATGCCTACAAATTTGTATCTGAGATTTTGATATGGAGGATTCCTAGCATTTCCTTTCCTTTTTCCCATCCAATTCTCATTCTGCTTCACTTAAACCTGTTTACTGAGCTATCTGAAATAATTGTTCAAAATCAGAATGAGCTATAAACAGATTAACCAAATAAACAGGAAGACTTCACCTGCAGAGCAGTACTATGTGACTGCTAACAGGGTCTGTTCAAGTGTGGCTGCTTGATCACCAGTTTAATGTAGAACCTTCTTAGTCTGTGCCAGGAGAACAGAAACCTCTGGAAGAGCAAGGGAATATGTTTCTGTAAGGGATGTGATATTACCACTATAATAGGAACATAGGCACTGCCGTACTGGATCAAACTAATGTCTGATTTGGTATCCTGTCACCAACAGTGGTCAGAACCAGATGCTACCGAGAGAGGTGCAAGAAAACCCTGCAGTTAGTTTTGGGAAAACTAAGAGAAGTTTTATCCTAAATGCCAATAGAGATTGTCTGTTGTCCTGAGTAATGAGAGTTTTATGTCTCTTCTAAAACTTGTCTAATTTTTAAGTATTTACTATTAATTCTGGGTACTCCTTGTTATCCTTTATAAATGTCAAAATTTTGAATCCTCCTAAGCTTTTAGCCTCATTGATATTGTGGCAGTCAATTCCACAATATACTTGTATGTTCAAGGAAAAAGTTTCGCTTTATCCATTTTGCATTTTCCATATTTGTATTTCATTGAATGTCTCCTTGTTTTTTTCTATTATGAGATCAAATGAATAGAAGTTTCCAGTTTTCCTTCTTTGGTACCAGTCATCATTTTGTATATCTCCATCATGGCACTTCTTGTTTATCTCTTCTTTATGGTACATACTTCCAGTCTCTCTTGATAAGAGTGTCTTTCCATGTCCCTAATCTTTCATATTCCCCATCTCTGAACCTTCTCTCTTCTACTATATCCTTTTTGAGATGACCCGACCAGAATGGAATACCCCATACTAGATGAGTGTATACCATAGATTTATGACAAATTTTTGATGTTTTCCATTTCATTCCTTGTGTCCTAACATTGATTGCGTTTGACTACTGCCATACATTGAGCAGAGGTCTTCATTGAGTTAACTACAGTGATGCCCAGGTCTCTTTCCTGTTTGTACAGTTAATTTAAAATCCAGTAAGGTGCATGAGTAGTTCAAAATATTCCCTTTAATGTGCATTACTTTGCATTTATCAACACTGAATTTTATCTGTAATTGTTGCCCATTCGGCTAAGTTGCAACATGGATTAAATTTTGAGTCATCTGCAAATTTTTCCACCTTACAGATCATTGATAAATGAATTTGAAAGAACCGTGTGGCACCTCACTGTTAACCTCTGGCCATGATGAAAACTGACCATTTATTCTTTCATTGGCCACTGTCGGTAGACAGGATACTGGGCTAGATGAACCTTTGGTCTGACCCAGTATGGCCATTCTTAGGTTCTTATGTCAGTCTTGTAGCCAGGCTCTGATTCATGACAATACCTTGCATTTCACACCATGACTATTTAGTTTCTTTTGAAGCATATTGTCAAAGGCTTTTAAAAAATCTAAATACCTTATGTCAACTAGTCTTCCCACTTTTTTAAATATAACTCACCTATTTACATTTCAGTGTCACTGCACTAATTTTTGGTACCTTTCTTTCCTCAAGCGTATTAAGCTTAATTATATGCGAGTCATTGTCACTTTGTGGCTCAAATGTAATTACTACTTGAACCAACTCCAGCATGCTACTTTCGTAAATATCCTTTTTCTGAACTGGAGGCTAGTAGTATAAGCCTACTAGAATATTTGTATTCTTATAATTTTTATTAATGTGGATTCAACTGTTAGAAATTCTAAGCAGCAAAGATCAATTTCAGTAGATTCTGTGGAATCTTTTAGTCTAGATCTAGCACTACTTTTCTACCCCTTTAACCCAAGTCCTTCATGTATAGTTTATAGCCACATGTTCAGCATCCCATTGGTTTTTGTGATTACACGATGTTCAGTAATGCTTGTTATGTCAAGGTACCGTTTCATTGCTGGGCTTTAGTTTTTTATGCTTCTCTGACTTGTATATACACTCTTTTTTTTTTTTTTTGTTTACCTTGGGCCTCATAGAATCATAGGGTTAGAAGGGACCACAAGGGTTATCTAGTCTAACCCCCTGCCAAGATGCAGGATTTATTGTATCTAAACTATCCAATCTTGTTAAACTCCTTAGCTTAACAATTTGTCAGTTTAACAGAAATTGCTTCTGTGATCTTAACTTGTCCCTGTACCAGTTAAACTGTAATTTCTATCATATCTCTGTACTCAGTAAGAGATATATTTTTGTATTACTGACATTTCTAGCAGATATCTTTGTCCAACTTAGTGATCCTTGATATCTATCAGCGCTCATCCAACTTTTAGTCTAAACAGTCTTTTAAAACCTTATTCAGTTTATGTGCCAAAAGTCAGGTTCCCCTTTAATTAACTTTCTGAGTTGGGCTCACTCTACAATGACCCCATTTGCCAACTCTATAAATAATTCTCTCTGCTCCAATTCAACAGCTCTGGCTTCAAGGTTCAGTATGTGGCCTCTGATTGACATAAACTGTTTGCACCAGTTGCATCCATATGCTACTTGACCACAAGGCAAGCAGTCATACACTCTGTGCAGTGAATGAGATATTGCTGACCCAGACTAATCTGCAACTAGTCGTCTACCTCCATACTTTAACTGGGTTTTAGCTCTCTGATTAGTAGATTACGCTAGGCATAGTCTTTGTTTAAGGTAAAGCTTTTACCGGTTTATTTAATGTGATTTCAAGGATCAAATTAGTTTACTAAAACTACTTAAGTGATCTACTTCCACTCAGCCTAAACTCACCTGTGCTGTTGCCTCTCACCATTCAGTTTGGGGCTAGTCTTTGCTTTTGGAAATTGCAAATGCTTTTGTGGAGACTAGAGGTAAGGCAGGCCTCTGATTTAGCCTTCCCTATTTGGGTTGAACAGATATGCCACAAATCCCAAGCCATTACCCAGGTTGTTATTTTTACTCCAGTGAAGAAAGAATAATAAAGTCTGAATGTGCGGATCTACTTTTGAAACAAGAACCATGAACCCCTTTCACTCTCACGCTGGTAATCCTCCTCAGATATTGGAAATGATGAGGTTTAATCTTTGACTGAAGGACCACCAGAAGATTCATACTACTCTGGACTGCCCTTATTAGCAGGTTTGCCTTTCGTATGTCAAGATATTGCCACTATATCCAAAATAAACAAGCTATCAATTTAGGGCAACTTCCCCTTCTGAGGAAGAGAAATCAGGTGTTTCATTTGTCCACATAATGTCTGGGTAACCGAACTCATACCATTTACTCTTTTGGCTCAGCTATAAAAGCTCACTAATGTTAAGACAATACGCAGGCTTCTAAAGTCGACATAGTAATCTTTGCTTTAGGAAACCCTCCCTTTCCAGTCACTAGAAAGCCACTCTTATAGACCCTCTTGAAAAAACTATTTAAAAAAAAAGACATTCTTAAAATCTTATGAATATTTGGCTGGCCAAGTTTCCATTACCATTCATTCTGTCTGTGGCTGAATTATTGGTTGAATTGCTGGGTGAGCTCTTAGCTCTGTCTAAGAAAGTTGTGTCCAGACACATCCATAAATTGATGTTTATTCTTTGACTAGATCTGGTCCCCAATCCATAGTATGACTATTTGGCTACATTCCTAGTTTGGTGGGACAAGAGGAGGAGAACTTGTTCATTCACTTCAATCTGATGCTCTCCTTTGTAGCTGGAAATGTATTTTGTGAAACTAGTAGACCAGCTGCTAAAAGGCTTCACTGAAATGGCTTTGTAGCTTTCTCTTGTACTCCATTATAATTGTAAATTGACTAGTAGGTGTTTCCTTTTCATATGTAAATTTACATACACCATGTCCAGTGTCAGGATTTTTTCAGTTGATGACTTCCTGCTTGGCATTCCCTCCCTTTGACAGTCCATTAGAGCCAGAGGCTAGTGAAGTTAAGGATATGATGCAAGGATCATTTAATTTTGTTACTGTTGAGTTCTGTGTTTTGACAACTGTAAGCGTCAGCTGGCATGGTATGTGCTAGATAAACTTGTTCTTACATGATATATGAATAATATTAGCAAGATTCACTATTCATACTATGCTGTTTTCCTCAGCTGTGTAGCCTAGAAGGCAGAACCAGACCTGTCAGTCACTGAGATAAGACTTGGTTCTTTGCATCTTAGATATCAGCCAGTGAATACTTCCAAGCCTGTAATATGAGAATGAAATCAATAACTTGCAAGGATATACTAATGGTCCTCTACTGCATATAGAAAACATCATACAGAACATAATTGCCCAAAGTAATTAAGATTAGTTAAGAAAAATGAATGTAACTATTCAAGAGAAGAGAAATTGTGAGATAAATTGAAATTTCTCATAGTTGTTTGCTTTATTTATTGTCTGGGTTAGAAACAGCAGTGAAATCTAAAGTAGTGATTGACAGAGCTATGTAACACTGCTGAAATTTTAGACTGAGTTATGTGAATTAGGGATGCTACTGTGTGTAGTCGACTGAAAGTAACATCTGAGCAAGCAAGAGAAGCAAGGCAGCCTCTGTCCAATTTACTGTAAATATGGACTGAAGACGAAGTAGCCACCTTACATGCGTATGACTTCAATCATAAGGTGAAGACCGACCTGGTTTGGTGGACTGAGATGGATTTAGGATGTTGAAACCTTTGAAGTCCTTTAAACAGAATTTCAGCCACCTGGCAATAGAGGACTTTGATGACTTGTTTCCTTTTACCGCAGGATGGTAGAGGACGAAAAGAGCCCTGGCTTTCCTGAAAACTTTTGTTCTTTTGAGGTAAGTTTGAAGAGCTCTCTACACAAACAATGTGTGATATACTTTTTTCCTTCAGGTGAACGGGATTAGTAGGGGCAATAGAATGGAAGGCCAATCCATTGAAAACTATGGAAAACAGTTTTAGCAGTGAATTCCAGTTCTTGGTAACACAACACCTTATCCTGTCGTCAGCTCCATTGACAGCATGTGAGGCTCAGATTTATTGAACTGAGGTGATCACAATTAGGAAAGTCAGAGTGAGGTAATTTAAATAGAGGTTCTGTTAAAGCATCCAGCACTAGCTTGTGTTTCTGGAGAGCCTCTCTGAATTTCTGGAGGAATTAAGTGATGTTGCCTTCAATAATTGCTCAGCATGCAGAACATTAACCTGGGTTTGTCCATCCTCCTGTGCTAGGAATAGCAGACGTATTTTTGTACATGGTGTTCTTTTAAGTACACCTCTACCCCGATATAACGCGACCCGATATAACACGAATTTGGATATAACGCGGTAAAGCAGTGCTCCGGGGCGGGAGCGGGGCTGCGCACTCCGGTGGATCAAAGCAAGTTCGATATAACGCGGTTTCACCTATAACACGGTAAGATTTTTTGGCTCCCGAGGACAGCGTTATATCGAGGTAGAGGTGTACAGTGAGAGGTTATCATGTAGGAAGTTGGCAATTTAAGAAATATTGGCCTATTCTAAGTTTAATGTGCTTAGCTCTGCACCATAAACTGAAACTTTCAAATAGCCTGGTATAATTTAGCTTTACAGACTTATTTTTGCTTCCAAAGAGGGCATGAAAACTACTCTTTTCCAGACACACAAATCACGACATAGTGGACCTTTCTTAATCTTGGCTGAATGGATCTTCTCTGTTCCATCTTTACTGAATCCTTTAATCTCCACTGCAGTGCAAAATATCAGATTGGAACAAGTACAGATACTCTAATAGCACTTTGGCCTCATAAGTTGTAGTGCAAGGTTCTTATTATGACCTCTCTCTTGCTTCTTCCACTTAGGTACCAGCCCCCAGAAATGGAAAATTGCTTACCCTCCTATTCAGTTTTTGTGAAAATACTAGACTTCAGGATTCTCAGTTCTGGTTCTGAATTCCCTAGCATATGAGAGAGGAATATTCCAAGCTCTTTAAGGTTTTGTGGTCCAAAAGGGTGGCAGAAGTAGTGGAAGCGTGAGCCACTTCTGCTATGGTATGTCTTAACTGCCATCATTGGAACCTCTCAGTAAGTTCCTCCCTTTATCAGGATGCAAAGGCTCCACAGTATCCAATCTTAAAATAAAATAAAATAAAAAAAGGGGCGGGGGAATGCCTCAAATTGGAACAAAGGAACATCAAAAGTGGAAGATAAAACACCACATCGAAAGAATCCTCTCCAACCTCTGAAGGGAGTTGATGGCTAAGAAAGAATGCAAAAGAAGTTGCTCTGTCATGGATTGAACTCTGATATGCTCTTCTAGCTTCAAGCCAGTCAGGTCATAGAAATGTAAAATATGATCAGCAGAATAGACACAATCTTTCTATTGACATCATTACTTAAGGAATTGGTGTCAAATTAAATACAAAGTTGAAGGGACCTTCTTATGTTTTAGTGTTATTTAAGTTAAACCCCAAAGACCTTGGAACATTGAGTGTAAAGAGAAGAGCTTGGAAGGAATGGAACGCAGGAGTAGGGGGAAAATATTCGGAGGACAATAGTTTCATAGGAATTTGAAGAGTTTTGGCATCACCTTATCCTTGTATAACTTGGTATAAAATGGATTGGTTACTAGAGCTTGAAGTTAACTAACTCTGAGCTGTAATCACTACATCTAGGAAAACAACCTTCCATGTAAGCAATTTGATCTCAGAGTTACCAAGTTGCTCATAAGGAACTTTCATTGCCTATGCTAGGATCACGCTTATGACCCATGACATGCAGGGATTTTATTGGAGATTTTTTTAATTGTCAAGTCCCACATGAACCTGACAAAAAGGCGCTGCAGTGATCCTGCTCTGCCTTTAGATAGCGTGATCTAGGCTAAAGTGAACCCATCCAAAAGGTGAAGAAAGTAGTAAATGTTTTTTGTACTGGAATCCAGGTGGACTTGATTGCATTACAGTCATACCTTTCCCACTTAATCATAACTTCTTCTGGTAAATGGTTTGCAAACGATGAAGAGGTCTTGAGTCACCTTGCTTGGAAACAACATTTGTACAGAGCTTTACTCTGCAAGTAGCCAGCCTGTTAAGAAAGTTCCTAGGTTGTGATGTTGCAAGTGGTCATTTTGGGCTAGACTCCCAGACAGATGGCATCAGCGTTAGCCAACTGCAGTAGAAGAACTAAGAACAAACGTTAGCCAGGACATTCAAATTGCCTAGACATCAGAATATCAGACTATCTCCTCGGTTTCACAATGATCTTTTGCTACCAGAAGTACTAGTAGAAAGGGATTCCAGGATTCTTTCTCCATAGGAGAAGGAAGAAGTGGCTTTTACTAGCATGGTCTTTCCTCAGTGCCTTATTCAACAGTGGTCACAAGAAGACAGACTGACGTTCTCCACTGGAAGAAAATCTGAACTACCATTATCTGACCTCTTGACCACTTGTAGTAATAAACTACAGGTAAATTTAGTCTATGTGCAGACATCTTGTCTTCCTGCTAAGATTGTGTTGACCAAAAATGTCTAGTCTTCTCTTATCTGTTTGTATTTTTCTGAATACAATACAAAGGTGGTATTTGGATAAACTGATCTGACAAATGTCACATCTTTTCAAATCAGCTGAGAATTTACGTTGTAACACTAACATTTTCATGTAAGAAAGGGATTAAATAATGTTGGTTTTGTAACTTGCATTTTTTCTTGCAAACTTAGTAAATAAAATAAAGGGTTCAGCCTGATCGTTGTAAAGAACCCTAAAGTATAGGGTTGGTTCTGAGGTGCAAAAGTAACATCTAAATTCCGTAATCCGTGACAGTCTCTTGTAATTTACCATTGATATGAAAGATGGATTTCCAAATAGAGCTTTTCCTTCTGCATTACCTCTGTATGTGGCATTAGTGAGACCACTACTGGGATACAGTGTCCAGTTTTGGTGTTCACACTTCAAAAAGGATGTTGACAATGTGGAAAGGTTTCAGAAAAGAACTACAAGAATGATTTGATATCTAGAAAATATGCCTTACAGAGAGTGACTAAAGAAGCCCCATCTATTTAGTTTATCTAAGAGAAGGTTAAGAGCTAATTTGATCATGGTTTACAAGTATATATGCGGGGAAGAGATCTGATAGTAGATTTTTTTTAACATTGCTGAAAAAGGAATAATAAGATCCAATGTTTGGAAGTTAAAGCAAGACAAATTTAGATTAGAAAGAAGGAACACTTTTAACAGTCTGATTAACCACTGGAACAATCTACCTGGGAATGTGTTAGATTCTCAATCACTTTCAGTCATTAAGTCAAGACTGGATATCTTTGTAAAAGATATTCTGTAGCTCAAACAGAAGTTAGGGGCTTCATGAAGAAATTATTGGATGCTGCTCTTTTGTCTGCATTATGCAGGAGGTCAGATTAGATGATCACATTCTCTTCTGGCTTTAAAATCTGTTCATTTTCCTCTGTAGTAAGGAAGGGGCCCAAGGCAATGCAGCATGCCTGTCAATTGCTTTGCCTTTGTAAAGAAACCTCCCAT
The DNA here is from genome assembly GCA_003942145.1 of Platysternon megacephalum. Classification (NCBI taxonomy): domain Eukaryota; kingdom Metazoa; phylum Chordata; order Testudines; family Platysternidae; genus Platysternon; species Platysternon megacephalum. The sequence continues at coordinate 8,770,168 of QXTE01000033.1, forward strand.
GTTCCCTAAGGAGGTACAGGGTAAATAATCAAGATTCTTCTGTGCCTCCTGGTTTCACTGGGAGCCCTACACCCTGCACGTGTCGATCTTCAAGGCAAAAGTTCTTACTATCTTGTTGGTGTCAAAGCTCACCCATAATGCTGACCAGGGCTGTGCATTTGTGCACTAGGGCTTTGCTATTACCTATAGAGAGAGGACTTGATTAAGGGAGAAAGGTTGTTTCACAGCTCTTTTGGCTGTGAAGGCCTGTGCTCAGCCTTGGTCCTAAATGGTTTGAAATGGCATAAGGTGTTCCTTGATCAGCTGGACTTTCTTGAGCTTTGATTCCTCAGTCACCAGAGGGAGAGTGCTTTTCTGGTAACCATCCTGGCTTTAGGAAAAGCAACAGAACCTCCTGTGTGATGTCTGAATGTGACTGTGGAGACATGATTTTTGAGAGTTCTGGGGGGATATTGGAGCAAATATGTATGGTCTCCATCTTTAGTTTTGACTTTGAATAATTTTTTAGCCTTTTTATGTCTAAAATTGCTGTGATGCCACTAGAATATTTCAGTATCAAGTAGAGGGTAGACCAGGGGTAGGCAACCTGCGGCACGCGAGCTGATTTTCGGTGGCACTCACACTGCCCGGGTCCTGGCCACCAGTCCGGGGGGCTCTGCATTTTAATTTAATTTTAAATGAAGCTTCTTAAACATTTTAAAAACCTTATTTACTTTACATACAACAATAATTTATTTATATATATTATAGACTTATAGAAAGAGACCTTCTAAAAACGTTAAAATGTATTACTGGCACGCAAAACCTTAAATTATAGTGAATAAATGAAGACTCGGCACACCGCTTCTGAAAGGTTGCCGACCCCTGGGGTAGACTAAGCTCCCTTTCACTTCTCTTCCTTTGGGACTAGTTTTGCCTCAATTTGTAGAAGATTCTTAGTGTACTAAAATGAGCACTATTAAAAAAAAACTCAAGATAAATGTTGAATATCTTCTTTCATTGGGGAACATGTGTGTGTTGGATAAGATGGCAGAATTGATTGCAAGGTGGCATATAAAAGCAAAAGTAGTTTAACAAACAAACAAACAAACAAAAAGGAGAATTTTAAGGCCCAGAAAGGACTCAAGGCAGATATAGAAAAGGAATTTTTATGGCAAATTAGGAGATCTGAGGGGAAACTATATCTGAAGACAAATGAATAGGACTGAGGATCACCTGAATTCTTGGAGGAAGAAAAAAAAATCACTGGGTTCTAAGATGGGTGAAACCATATAGTATCGTAGTTACTGATTGGAGAGTCTTGCCTCTAGGTCTGCACAATAGAGGGCAATCCATAAAAAGAATAGTGGACTTGGTAATGAGAGAGGAAGTAGTAAGTATATAAAGGTTATGTCATGTTTCCTAGTCAGGCATAAGCTATCCCATTCTTTCCTTACCAGCACACTAAGCATTTGCTATTCCTTATTTTACTAAGACCTGGCAAGAATAATTTTTATATGAATCCACTATTTTAAGTTTTCCCCTCATTTGAGATACTCTGGGACAACTTTATCCAGTCAGCAGATGGAGTTAGTACTACTGTCTTGTATATCATCCCACATGTTTCAGAGGTTTGCTTACTCTCACTTGAGCAGTTTCTATCTTCAGCAGATAGAGTGGCTTGCTCACAAATGAGAGATGTAGGAGGCTTTCTAACTGAATGTGAGGCAACATAAGCATCATGATATATCTATGTCAGGTGATCATACTTGCAGACCAGCAGACAACCAGTTTTAGCAGAACTTTTCTCCCTGACTTGTAAGAGATGCTCAGACAGATCTCTGAAGGAAACGCATGCTAGGGGAAGCGTACCACAAGCTCAGGACCTTCACTACAAAAAATAGGATGACTGCTTCTGAGAGAAGTGATTTTGGCTAGCCCTCCCTTTTTTCAGGGCTCTGCCTCATGCTTTTCTCCAGCCAATCAGTTGGCTAAGTCTAGGCCAAGTCTAGAGCCCTTTGCAGAAACCCTACAAAAATGTATTGCTCATGACATGTGTAGAGGATATTCATTCTCAGGCTTTCCTGGAGCTCTAGTGACTAATGGACAGAGCAGGAGACTAGGAGTCAGAGATTCTGTTCCTGTGCTCTACCACTGAATGTGTGGATTTCGGTTAGATGCGTCTCAGAACCTGTTTTGTATCTAAAATTGGGATATATATATTCACTTCTGTGTGTCTTCTATTAGATAATTTCAAAGTACTTTAGTGCAATGTATTGTCCTCTCAGGGAGACACAGTAATATGATGCATGCTCCTTGCCTTCTCAAAATCTGTTGAGGGGTATTTCCATTGTATCGTGGGACTGTTTCTGGATCTTTTCCCTTTACGTTTTCCCACACCTATACTTGTATCAAGAATCTCAACTTTTGTAAATCACGTATGGAGTGTGAGGTCCCTCTAAAGAGTTTTTTGAATTTACTTACATCATCTTGAGCCTGGAATAGTTGTGAACAGAGATGTAGATGCGAGATGGTGGGGCAAGATTATTCATTGACCACCTTGCATTCATCTCGCCATACAGACATGTAAACCATGGTCCCTGCTCTGAATGTCTTACAATTTCTAAGAAACAGTATATAGATAAAAAAGGGGAGGGGATTGGTATAAGACTCTGAAGACATCATGTAAATTGAGTTATCAGGTAGTTTTCTTGTCAGTTCTGGATGTTGTGATTAAAATTTTTGATTTTTCTTTACTTATCTGTTCTATTTTTTGCATACTAAATTGCTTTATCTCTAATGTCGAATATGGGAGGGCTTGTACGAAAGAATTGGGGGGAAGATGAAGACAAGAATTTTCAATAGTAGAGGAAAGATGGGGAAAAGAAGCAGAGTTGGATGGTGAGTCAGGTGCAAGGAGGCACAGTCAATAGGAAAGGTCAGTTCTTGGAGCAAAATATACTGAATAGTGAGGTGGAGTTTTGTATCAATTAATTTTCTATTTACAGAGCCTTTCGGATGGTACTCCACTTCCAGGAAAGGAAGGCTTTCATGGAGAGGGAAGACTGTAATGCTTCCAGTGCATGGGCTCTGGAGAAGGTTAGAGCTAGCTGGGGAACAAAATGTCAGAAACTAACTCAGGGCACAGCCCCAACACATGACATAAAGAGATATTAGCTCCAGTAGATAACCCCTTTTTGACAGTCCAACAGTGCTAGAATAGTCTTTGATCTCTAGTGGTCTCTCATGGGATAAAAGAACTATCCACTATTGTTATAAACAGAGGAATATCTGGAGTACTAGAATGTGGGAGGCATCCAATCCAATTGGGGGAAACCCAATCGCTTGGCAAATAGTCAAACTGATTTTAGACTTCTCAGCATGTACCTTCAGTGTACCATGCCATGGTGTTCAGTTGAAGGAATTGCTCTGTAAATCTGTTTGTATTTGTGGATGTCAAATTCTCATTTTGCAGGTGTTTTGTTTAGGCACCCTTGAAATCTTATGGATCTTTGTACATGCTCTCACTTTTCTTTATTAAACATCTTTATGGTATTTTTTTGTGGTGAAAAGAGGAATATAACTGGGTGGTGTCAGAAGGTAAATGCTTTCTTTATACATGCTTACCCTACAGTGAGCACAGTGGGGCACTTTTTTATCTTGATAGCTTGTTTTTAGTCCTGTTACATTCTTTCATATATAAATACTCCTTGGGGCATTCAGCACCAAAAAAAATCAAAATTATGCAAATATAATTTGTCAAAATAACACCACATAATCACTCCAGTTTCAATTATTTTGATAATTTATTTTAAAATGTCTGTCAGGAAGTATGTCTGTAACAGTACAGACACACACAAAATTCCCCCCGGAGTAGAGATTTGAAGAAACCCTTATGACAACCCAGTTCCTGTTTATCTGCCCCCTTCCGCCGCCACCCCTCAGAGGCCAGCCGTGGGGGCCAGACACCCGCAATCCCTTCCCCCCAGAGCGCACCTGCGGAGCCCCTCTCAGCCAATACACCTGCACCCCATCCCCTTCCAGAGCCCAGCCACGGCGCCCCCCTTCACCAGACACCCATTCTCCCCGCTCCTCTCCCTCCCCCCAGAGCCTAGGGATCCAGAGGGAGAAACAGCCTGATGCTTGGTCCCAGGCTTGCATGGTATTTCCTGTGCCCTCTCCTTCCCTCAGGGCATGTTGGAAACTGCAGCTGCCAGGAACCCTCTAGCTCCTTCTCCCTCCCCCCAGCAGTGTCTTGTATGTGCAAGCTGGACTCTGCAGACTCTGTGGGGGAAAGGAAATTCTGCTCGCACAATGTTAATTTCTGCAAAATTCTGCATTGTGCAGTGGTGCAGAATTCCCCTAGGAGTAATGTACAGTATGGGGTAAACTATCCCCTCTTCCAGTGTCTTAGTATGACAACAGAGTAGCAGCAATTCCAGCCTTCTGCCAGCCTATTGGAGAACTCCTAGAGTTTCTGGTGTACAGAAACAAATTTAAGAATGTATCCCAAAATACGTTGTATTTTTTAAATATCTGGTGAAGTGTTTTCTTTTAAGTGTTTGCGAGACTTTACTGTGAAATTTTCAGGTTTTCCTGAAGACTCTATAAATACACAGCTTTATAAACACAGGTGCTACCCAAGAATTCATTTTGCCAATAGTCTGGAAGTTAGCAATGTTCAAAAGGTTGTTAAGTTGGATGTAGTGGAATATTGTCATGTTGCTAGAGACTTAAAGCGGGATCTGAAAAGTTGCATGATGTTTTAAAGTCAATTCTAACATTTTTTTGAGAGGCCTACATGTTTAAAAATGTTTAGGTGTTGCTGCTCTTAGTGTTACAACACCTGACTGATTTAGGGGCCTGTCTCATTTTCAAAAGGAATTTAGGCAGGAGCCAAAATCTGATTAACCATCACTGAGAGTCAGGCTCCCTTTTGAAAATGAGATTAGACTTCTAAAGCAGATGTTACAGCACTGAGCGCAGCAATGCCTAAGTAACTTAAAATTTGGGAGCTAAACAATTTATTTCTAGAATAAATTGCCTAACATTTTGGCCCAGAATTTAATGTACTACATCATCACACACTCAGTAGCAAATGTATTCTGAAGAATGCTTATGTGTTTGGGTTTTAATATTGATCTCACCATATTTGAATAACTTAAAAAAAGAAAATCAATCTTATTCTAGCTTCCACACACAAAGCTGTACATGTGTACAGTTGACCGTGGATGATGTGCAGTCACCGCTTAGTTAAGTGTGGAATCTACAATAAGTATCACTGTTTTCTTTCCTTTCTTTTTTCATAGGTAGAGAGGTTGATATTAAAACCAAACACATAAGTATAATCAGGAGGACATTTCTTAACAGAATATGCAACTTCAAAGGTATGTAAAGATTGGGGTGTAAACCAAAAGACTTCCGTTTAGTTATCTTTCCTTCTTTAATGTAATTATCTTCCTAAATTTAAATACCTTTTTCTTTCTAAACTGTTAGCTGTAAATTAGTACATTTCCTGTTTATGTCATTACAATAGGAAAATTTGCAGTTTTTAAACTTGAAAAACAAAACAAAACTAGTTGTAAAGGGGCAGTATTTCAGTACATTGTTAATAGGATGCGGAGTTTTTAATGTCCGATTCAGCTGTACCTTGGGTTGATGATAACAAAACTCTTGATGGCTGTTAAATGACATGTGAAATAAATTCGTGATGGTCACCAGTTGCATTGTGGGCACTTTTCATTGCTACTCACATTGCACCTGGCTTGTTAAGAATTACCGTGATTTAAATCTTCCTTTGATTAATTTCCTCACCTCCTACACGTCTCCCAACCTGCCCTCCTACCATCTTCTTGCTGTGCTGTTTTCCAAGCTGCCTCTTTACATTTAGATTTCCTACCCTTTGTTATGAGCCAGATAACCACTTCTTCATCAAAATGTTTTTCCTCCTGAGTTTGCCTCTTCTGCAAACCCCATACTCCAAAAAATATATAGCATAATACATATGTGCATAAAAAGTGATAATGTACACTGCTGTGATATTTGATCTGATTTCTTGTTGGAACAGTATTGACTAATTTATGTTGTAGGTTTCTGGGGCCAGGACTGTCTTGCTTTCTTTTGGATTAATATGACATTCAGTAAAAAGTCTTGAGTAAATTGAGTTTCTGTCATCTAATACAATTTTTGTTAAATAAAAAAATGTAAAGGAAGTTTGTATTACTTTCAGTAAATGTTTTTAGGGATGAGGGCCAGACAACTGTTCATATTTAAACACTTCCTTTTATACTTTCAGTGTTTAATTTTCTGTTAGGTGTCACAGTCCATAGTTTTTCTGAAGTATGATAAACATTTGAGTACTGCATTGAATGCATTACTGCATTGAGTACAGGTTTAGATTGATAACTTAATTCTGTTAATTTACTTTTTTTTTCTTTCTTTCTTTCTTTCTTTTTTTGGCATAGGAAATGTATGAGGTTGCAAAGAAGCTTTGTTCCTTTTGTGAAGGTCTGGTCCATGATGAACATCTTCAGCACCAAGGCTGGGCTGCCATAATGGCCAATTTGGAAGATTGCACATATTCTTATCAAAAGCTGCTTTTCAAGTTTGAAAATGCATATTCAAACTATCTGCAGTCCATAGATGATATTAAGCTGAAACTCACACAGTAGGTTTGCTGTTAGACTCTTCAATAAGAAAGTGCCCCCACACAATCACTGCATTTAAAAATAAGTTTTTATGATTTTATATTTCCACAATTAATTCTTAGTAAACCAGTAGAAGTTTTGAATTCTGTACATTTGTACTACTTTTGTTGTATTTGGTATCATACAGTAGGTAACTTAATACATTAGAACATTCATTCCCTATAGCTTTCTTAAAAGCTTACTCCTGGGGGAATTCTGAGCCAAAAAATGAAAAATTCTGCAACAAAAAATTGTCTACCTTAAACTTTTTGTAAGATTAGTTTCTTGATAGATGTTTTGTTTGTCCTTTATTTTAAAGCTTGGGGACAGCTGTTTCTATAATGTCCAAGATCCCGCTGCTGGAGTGCCTAACCAGACATAGTTACAGAGAGTGTTTAGGAAGATTGGATTCTTCTGTTGGGCATGGAGGGGCAGAAAGTGAAGAAACTGAAGACGAGAAGTCTGCTGAACTGGTGCTTTCTTCTGATATACCTAGAGTGCACAATAAATCACTTTTAGCCTCATTTTGCAAGTCTGTGGAACAGTCAGCCCTGGACAGCACAGATCCTGGAAATGTCAAAGAAAATAGGGAATCCAGTCAAAACACTACTGTTGAGGACAGTAAAACTTCAGAAGAGCTTAACAACAGTGATCTGCCTTCCTTCAATGTCTCTCTGTTGGACTGGATAAATGTTCAAGATAGACCTAATGATGTGGAATCATTGGTCAGAAAATGTTTTGATTCTATGAGCAGAGTAAGTTCACACTTAAAAAAGATGTCTTAATGAAATAATAGGAATTTCCCATTTAATCTTTCTGTTTTGTTTTCAGATGCTGCTGCTGTTGTTGAAGTAAATGTTGATCTGACTTTAATTGTTTTAACTTTGTTTCTCCTGCAACGTTCTGCATTTGAAAGAAAGGAGAAAATGGAGAAATAAAAATTAGAGGGTTGCTTAGTTTGAAAATTTGGCCACCCTTAGATTTGTTATAATTTCATGAGAATAGTTGTCCAAAACGTTTTTTGTTTTTTTTTTAAATAAAAGGGGCATTTATTTTTGTGTCTAGCATGGTAACACATTTTTGTTTTCTTCGCTAACTTTGTGATGTTACTTACCCAACAAAATATACCGAAACCTGTGTGAAATCCAGGATGTTCCTGGTCCCACGGATGTATAACATAATTTCTGTTAAACAAAATAGATTAAATCCTCTATCATGTTAAAAACACAGGGAAAAAAATTGAGCTCATTAAATGGGTTTTGACATTTGTACCAGCAGATGGATATAGATATATTCTCAGAGTAGCTTATATCTAGCTGGGTGTTCCATTTGTCTCCAGTAGAGAAGCACCATGCTCTGAGTAGTTTTTAGATGGTTGTTTGATAGTGACTTTCTTATCTTTTTCTTGATTTTAACTAGTGACCTTTGTAGCCTATTAAAAACCTCTTCCTCATGAATCCTTTCTCATTTCTTAGTTACTAGTTGTAATATGTAATTCTTAGTTTAAAACAGATTTTAGGTGTTCCCTGTGTGATTTTGTGCACTTGATATTTGAGCCAGCTTCAAGGAGTACAGGCTAAAGACTCTCTAAATAGGAGCTTATGTCCCAGCTGGCTACAACTAGTTTCATATCATCTGGTCTGGTCACTGCAAAGGAACCAGCTTTCTCCCGACCTGTAATTGCAGAGACCAACCCAGCTGCTAAATTACCCAGTTTCCCCTTGACAACAACAATGCAGTTATGGAAGTGATGGTATATAAGTGAAGATTTGACATATTTTAGATTTAATTAGAATTCCTAAATTTTATTTGCAAAGAACTTAAGTTGTTGCACCCCTTCCCATTTGTTTGTTTGGCTTTTTTAGAAAATCTGATACCTTTTCAGAATGATTCTCAGGCTTCCGTGATCAGTATTAGCTTTGTGATTTGATCATACTTAAAGAGAGGATATGTGGCAGACCTATTACAATACGCTATTTAAAAAAAAAAGTTAATTCTGCTTGTCATATGAAAAAGTTTCTGAGCAAAAAGAGGGAGTCTGCAATCAGTTCAGACATTTTCCACCTGTCCACGTTGCCTGGCAAATACCATTGGAAACAGGTTCCATTTTTGGTTCTGCACATGAAAGAAAAATTCTTAATGCTGAAATCTGAGTGACTCCCATTGTCGATCACGTTTACTTACCAGGTTTTGTATGGGGATATTTCTGGGCACATTCCACCAAATTTAAATAGAGGTAGTTGCAAACAGAAATTAAATTTTCAAGTGCAAAATGTATTCCCTTTAATACCATCAGTATTATCAGCAGTGTGAATGCAGCACTTGGAATACTGATTGACACAGAGGCAATAGGAGGAGTTTAAAAACAGCTATTTTGTTATAAATGTATCAATATTAAAGTGGTAAACCTGGGGGAAAAAACTTATAGGTTATATAATTCTAACCATTTCATATAGGTACCATTTTTGTAACACAGTGTACTTTGACCCAACTTCCCTTTACATAAATATATTCGCTGTGTTCATGCCCTTTGCCTTCATCTAGCCAAGAGACCAGCCAGAAACATTTGTCATTCAACTACTGCAATTATGTCTGACCTTTTATTACTTAAGTATAATTGCCTTCTGTAAATATTCACAAAAGCTGAAAACTGAGATGATTCCTGTTAAAATAAAGTTGCTCTACTTCCAGTTATGAAAATAATTTTATATGTTAATTTATTTTGAAAGCTTTCAACCAGGTTTTTGCATCTCTTTGGAAAGTAGTGCTGTCCATAAGCAGAACAAATGTAGGTGCTTGATCGGTTTTGACCTATTTTTTCCCAGAATAAAAACATCAAAGCAGCATGAGAGTATTTAGTTGTAATTAGAACATTTTAATTTATGTTGTTACAACGAGAACACAGACAACAAACAGCTGAGTGTTTGAACACCCTTGATTTAAAATTAAACTTTGAAATCAGAACTAATCTGGGACTGAAAAAAAGATATTTAATAGGGCTGTCGATTAATCGCAGTTAACTCAAGTGATTAACTAAAAAAATAATCGCGATTAAAAACATTAATTGCAGTTTTAACTGCACTGTTAAACAATATAATACCAATTAAAATGTATTAAATATTTTGGATGTTTTTCTACATTTTCATATATATTGTATTCTGTCTTGTAATTGAAAGTAGTGTAAAATTTTTATTACAAATATTTGCACCTTAAAAATGATAAAATAAATAGTATTTTTCAGTTTACCTCATACAAGTACTGTAGTGCAATCTCTTTGTTGTGAAAGTGCAATTACAAATTTAGATACTTTTTTTGTTGTATAACTGCACTCAAAAACAAAACAATGTAAAACTTCAGAGCCTACAAGTTCACTCAGTCCTACTTGTTCATCCAATCGCTAAGACAAACAAGTTTATTTACATTTACAGGAGATAATGCTGCCCGCTTCTTATTTACAGTGTCACCAGAAAGTGAGAACAGACATTTGCATGGCACTTTTGTAGACGACATTGCAAGGTATTTACGTGCCAGATATGCTAAACATTCATATGCCCCTTCATGCTTCGGCCACCATTCCAGAGGACATTCTTCCATGCTGATGACGCTCGATTAAAAAAAAATGCATTAATTAAATTTGTTACTGAACTCCTTTGGGGGAGAATAGTATGTCCCCTGCTCTGTTTTACCTGTGTTCTGCCATATATTTCATGTTATAGCAGTCTCTGATGATGATCCAGCACAAGTTGTTCATTTTAAGAACACTTTCACTGCAGATTTCACAAAACGCAAAAAAGGTACCAATGTGAAATAGTTACAGCACTCGACCCAAGGTTTAAGAATCTGAAGTGCCTTCCAAAATCTGAGAGGGATGAGGTGTTGGAGCATGCTTTCAGAAGCCTTAAAAGAGCAACACTCCGATGTGGAAACTACAGAACCCGAACCACCAAAAAAGAAAATCAACCTTCTGCTGGTGGCATCAGACTCGAATAATAAAAATGAACATGCATCAGTCTGCACTGCTTTGGATTGTTATTGAGCAGAACCCGTCATCAGCATGGACGTATTTTCCTCTGGAATGGTGTTTGAAGCATGAAGGGAGATATGAATCTTTAGCATATCTGGCACGTAAATATTTTGCGACACCGGCTACAACAGTGCCATGAGAATGCCTGTTCTAACTTTCAGGTGACATTGTAAACAAGAAGCGGGCAGCATTATCTCCTGCAAATGTAAACAAACTTGTTTGTCTGAGCGATTGGCTAAGTAAGAAGTAGGACTGAGTGGACATGCAGGCTCTAAAATTTTATGTCGTTTTATTTTTGAATGCAGTTTTTTTTTACATAATTCTACATTTGTAAGTTTAAGTTTCATGCTAAAGAGATTGCCCTAAAGTACTTGTTTTAGGTGAATTGAAAAATACTATTTCTTTTGGTTTTTTTACAGTGCAAATATTTGTAATCAAAAATAAATATAAAGGAGCACTGTACACTTTGTATTGTAATTGAAATCAATATATTTAAAAATGTAGAAAACATCCAAAAATATTTAAATAAATGATATTCTATTATTGTTTAACAGTGCGATTAATCATGATTAATTTTTTAATCGCTTGACAGGCCTAATATCTAAATACATATCCTGTGGCAGAATGCTTATTTGGTATTGTGTTTATCCTGAGATGACATTTTGACATGTAAAACTGGAATAGGCTAGCATTAATTTATTGATTTTTTTCATTGCTATTTAGAAATGTGAACCATGCAACTGATTTATGATGGCATTTCTTGCTAATCTCCTTTATGGAATTCTTCCTGTTGTTTGAATTCTTTGTAGAGCAGCGGTTTCCAAGCTCTGGTCTATGACCATTGGTGCTTCAGGGAGAACTAGTATGTTCTGCATGGTGCTGGCTCCTTGCTTCTAACTGCTTCTGTAGACATCCAGACTCTTAATGCAAAAAGCATAGCTTCTTGTAAAAGCAGTTGGCAACAAGGAGCTAATGTAGTTGCTTCTATTAGGGATGTAATCAGGAGGGGGCGGGAAAGGAACTACCATAGACAGAAACTGCTATCTACCAGTGAGGGAGGAGCCAGATCCTGCAAATGGGACTAGAGTCAAAGGCAGGAGGAGAGGGTGGGCAGAGAGGAGATCAGGCAGCAGGGTAGTATGTGCAGAAGATTGAAATGAGAGCAACAGAGAGCCTTTTTGTTCCAAAAGGTCAAAACACAAACTGCATTAGTTAAAAATAATGTACTTCCCTAATATTACTTTTCCATGTAAACAACTGTTCTAGTTGCGACAAGGACGAGATATAGTCATGAATGGGATTGTAATTGGGAGGAGGATCCAGTTGGCGACTCTGTTAAGAGTTCGTCCAGTATTTGAAAATCTTTGAGAACCCTTAGTACAAATAGTTCATTTAGAAAGACATGACAAGGTAGGTCAGTTTTAAAATTGCCTTTCATGACGTCTCAAAAAGCTTTAAAAAAATCCTGAAGTATTGTATCATTTGAGATGTGTTGTGGCTATTTAACTTCAGCTGTTTTGTACTATTATTTTCTTCTGGAAATTACGGCTAATTCTAATTTTTTTTTCTTCCAAGTTCAATCACTTTCCAACTTGCTTTCTTTTCCCCACTTTCCTTTTTATTATTATTATTATTTTGGAGTAAATGGGGATCTCTTTAACTCTAGTACCTCTTTATGTTGTTGTATCCCTCCTTCAAAGTTTCACATTGCTACATCCCACAAAATTTGCAGCAATACTGGCATTTGCTACAATATCTTAGGTCCTAGATTATGTACTCCTGGCTTTTATGTAGGCATTTTCTTCATGTAGGCATTCACTCATTTATATGGTATCATAGACTTCAGGGTGAGAGTTCTCATGTGACTAAATGTTAGAGTAGTTCCCTAAAGATAATTTTTACTGAATTCTCTTGCAACACCAGGTTTGCAGTAGCTGTTTTAGATAAATTGTTATGCCACGCTACCCAAGGGTGACATGCTCTATGCTCTTAATTAGTTTATTCAGAACTGTGTTCCGTTGAAACAGTAATTTCCCTAGTCTCTTATAACTGAAGAATTTGTATTGAAAGGCTCTATTTTTTTTCACTAATTTTGAAGTTGAATTGGAGGAGTTACTCCAAAGCCCTGTAGATGTTATTCTTACTCTTTTAACATCTGTTGGTGATAGTGGGCTTGTAAGGGTGGATGAGTCAAACTTTTCCTCCAGCAAAAAATTAGTGACTAGTTTAAATTTAGTAAAAGTTTTAAACATAATCAGAGGTGGTACAGCTCTGTAACACCCTCAATTATTTGTTTGTGAATAGATCTGCCTATCTTATTGAAGAGCTGTTACTTTAGTTTCCCATTTTTTAAAAATTAATCACTCTTCCATTTTTAAGGACCTAGATTGCATAGTCTAATAGTTCCCAAACTATTTCTAATTTTATGCCACAAGTAAGAACAAAGACTAAATTGTAAAATAACAATAACAACAAAACAGAATATGTGCGATATAGAAGAAACTCAGTGAAAAACTAAATCAAAAGTTAAGGAACTGTGGGTACATCTGCACAGTAAGCAGCAGCCTGCTGTAGTGAGTCTGAGTCTGGGTCTACAGACTCAGGCTCGTACTAGGGCGCTAAAAATAGCTGTGAAGCTGTTGGGGCTCCTGCTGGAGCTTGGGCTCTGAAGCCTACCTCCTCTCTAGGCTTCAGTGTAGACATACCCTAAGAGAGCAAAATGATTTGGATGAATTTTGATATTTTGTTTTCTCTGTAACATATTCATTTCATTTTTTTTATTTTATTTTTTTGCTCTGCACCAATCATTCAACGTCAGTGTTGTCATCGTCTCTTTATTAATGAGTTGAAATCTGTTGTATACAGTGTGAAGTATGTTTTTTAAAAGCCACTAAATATATGTATAATTACAGTCTCTCTTTTCTTCCATCTTTTAGCTTGATCCAAAGATCATTCAGCCCTTTTTGGTAGAATGTCGACAAACTATTGCCAAACTAGATAATCAGAACATGAAGGCGATTAAAGGGCTTGAGGACAGGCTTTATGCATTGGACCAGATGATAGCTAGCTGCAGCAGACTAGTAAATGAACAAAAAGACCTTGCTCAGGTAATTTTTTTTTTCTTGGGGTGGGGGAAATAGATTAAAGTAGCACAATACTCTAATAAAACAATTAAACATATCTTTATGTGAAACAATTTCCAACACATTTAACTTTATGTACAAGAATATTACAGAAACATGGTAACTGTGGTTTTATTAGGGTAGAAGGTGCATTTTCCTTATAATTCTTATTTTTTCTGGTTACTTCTCACATTCTAGAAATTAACCTTTGGGCTGAAATGTCTTCTCCTTATTTTCAGTCCATAAGGGCAAATTTGATAATTTCATTTGGTAATTTTAAGTTATCACGGATGTAGACATAGTACTGGGTCATTCATTCAAAAAATTTAAGGATTTTTGTTGTTTTAAAACATCGTCTGTGGTGGTTGCCAGTACAAAACTCTTAAATATTGTACTTGAATTAATGGACTTTTGTACACATTAACCCAATCCCCCCTATCACTCTACAGCGTAAAACAAATGAAACTGTAAACCGTAGATATAAAACAGTGGTCAAATAAATGCACAGAGAACATCCAAAATTACAGTTCTCACTGTAACTGTAGCTCTGACAAACTGCATAGTAATATAAAATACCACATATGGCCAAGTGGTCATTAAAATTGCTATGGGAACCATAATTCTGAATGTCCTCACATTTTTGTATTTACATTTTCAACTATTTTGATTATCATTTTTTGCATCATACAATCCCAAATCCTGGGTAAATTACAAATATATTGAATGAAGTAGATATTGTCCCCTCTGTTTCCATCAAGGTTATTTTTCTGTTTGTATGTCTGAGCATTTTGGTATGAGGTGGACATGTAAGATGCTAAACACAAAATCAACCCTGAGCATGAAAAAGTTAGTGTAAATTATCAAAGCGTAGCAAAGAGACACAAGGAGAAGGCGGCTATGGCTAGCAGAGATAAGGAAAATAAGCAGGAGGATGTTTTTTTAAAAATATATTAGGAACAAAATGAATCCTGACAATGGTATTGGTTCATTACTAGATGGAAATGGCAGAATTATCAGTAGTAATGCCGAAAAGGCAGAAATGTTCAATAAATATTCTTTATTGGAGGGGGAAAAATAAATGATGTAGTATCATTATATGGTGACGATAACACTCTTTCCATTCCACTAGTATCTCTGTAAGATGTCAGACAGAAGCTACTAAAGTTAGATGTTTTTAAAGCAGCAGATCCAGATGATTTGCCTGCAAGAGTTTTAAAGAACTGGCTGAGGAGCTCACTGGACCATTAATGTTGATTTTTAATAAGTCTTGAAGCATTGGGCAAGTTCCAGAAGACTGGAAGAAAGTTAGTGTGCCAATTCTTAAAAAGGTAGATGGGATGGCCAAGATAAGTATAGGCCTGTCAGCCTGACATGGATCCTAGGCTAGATAATGGCTGATACAGAACTTATTTAAGAATGAAAATAGGGTAATGTAATTTAATATAAATGAAAATGGGTTATAGAAAATAGGTCATGTGAAACTAACTTAATATCTCTTTTTTTATGAGACTACATGTTTGGTTGATAAAAGGCAATAGTGTTGATGTAATAGACTTCTGTAAAATGTTTGACTTGGTACAGCATGGCATGTTGATTAAAAAACTAGAACAATATAAAATTAACATGGCACACATTAAATTGATTAAAAACTGGATAGGTCTCAAAATGTAACTGTAAATGGGGAATTGTCATACAATTATTGTGTTTCCAGTATGATCCTGCAGGGATAGGTTCTTGGCCCTATGCTATGTAATAGCTTTATCAGTGAAGAAACCATAAAATCATCATTGTTTGCAGATGACACAAATTGGGGAGTGGTAAATGATGAAGACGACAGTACACTGATTCAGAGCTTTCTGGATCGGTTGGTAAAATGGGTGCAAACAAACAATATGCGTTTTAATATGGCTACATGTAAATATTATATCAAAGAGTAAATAATGTGGGCCATACTTAGGGGATGAGGGACTCTATGCTGAGAAGCAATGACTCTGAGAAAGCTTTGGTGGTCATGGTAAATAATCAGCTGAACATGAGCCCCCCAGTGTGATGCTGTGGCCAAAAAAGCTAATGTGATCCTGGGATGCATAAACAGGAGAATTTTGAGTAGGAGTAGAGAGGTTATGTTACCTCTGTATTTGGCACTGGTGGGACCGCTGCTGGAATACTGTGTCCATTTCTGGTCCCTCACAATTCAAGAAGGCGGTTGATAAATTGGAGAGGGTTCAGAGAGGAGCAACAATAATGATTAAATGATTGAAAATATGCTTTATAGTGAGATACTCAAAGAGCTCAGTCTTTTTAGTTTAACAAAGAGAAAGTTAAGGGTGACTTGATTAATCTGTAAGTATCTGCATAGGGAACAAATATTTGATAATGGACTCTTCAGTCTGGGAGAGAAAGGTATAACATGACCCAGTGGCAAGTTGAAACTAGATAAATTCAGACTGAAAATAACTAAGGTGTAAATTTTCAATGGTGAGAGTAACCATTGGAATAATTTACCCAGGGCGTGGTGGATTCTCCTATCCTGATTGGATTCTTTTCTAAAAGATACGCTGTGGGAATTATTTTGGGGAAGTTCTGTGGCCTGTGTTATACAGGAGATCAGATGAGAGGATGAAAATGGTCCCTTCTGGCCTTGGAATCTATGAATCTGTAAACAATATTTGGGGTCCCAATCCTTGCTTCTGAAAGACATTAGATTTATTCTGATTTCATTTCTGGAATAGTACACATCTCATTCTTCCTTTTCAGAATGTGTGCAAAAATCAAACTGCTTACTATTTGAGATAACTAAGGAGAAATGGTTAGAATTTGAAGGAATATAATGTTTGAAATTTGCCACTGTAGCAACATATTTCCATTCTTAAACCTGCAGTTTCATGTTCTACAGAAAGTGGTTTGATATAAATGGTTTGATATTTTTTATCTTTGGTGTGAGTTACCATTTGTCTCTAAGACCAGCTTGCCTGGGTGGCAACATAGACTGGAATCTCTGTGATTCTGTAGTAAGACTGTTATAGTGCTTTAGGAGTACACATTTGTTACTGGATTAGTGAAGTCTAATTATAGAGCATACCACCAGTTTGGGGTGTCTACCCGGCTTTTTGACGTTCTGCTCTGAAGTTGGCATTCACGGTCATGAGCCACTCCAGATAGCGTGACAATGTTCCACCTTGTATTTAGCTGTGACACTGAATAAGTTTCCCAGACCAAAAGAAGAGCTCTGTGTAAGTTTGAAAGCTTGTCTCTCTCATCAACAGAAGTTGGTCTAATAAAAGATATTCTTCGAGCGCTTGCTCATGTCGATTCCAATTAGGTGTGTGCCCTCTGCATGCACAGTCATCGGAAGGTTTTTCCCCTACCAGCACCCGTTGGGTCGGCTATGGAGCACCCTGAAGTGGTGCCTTCATGGCGGTGAATATAGGTCCCTGCCGACCTGCCGCCTCTTCAGTTCTTACCGCCAGTGATGGTCATTGGAACTGCAGTCACTTGCTCTCGCAAGTGTTTCCCCTAGTTTCGTAGTCTCATAGCTTAGTTTTGTAAATAGTTGAAGTTGTTAGTGTTTAGTTGTTAGTTTTAGTAGGAGTGGGGGCTTTTCCCCACCCCAGATTCCCTTTCCTCCTTTAGGGTTCAAACCCTGTGGAACTTGCCATAAGTTCATGCCAACAGGCAACCCCCACAACTCTTGTCTCAAGTGTCTGGGGGAGGTGCACCAAACAGAATGGTGCAAGATTTGCAAAGCGTTCTGCCCGAGGACGAAGGAAGAGCGGGACTTCAGGCTGAAGCAGATCCTGATGGAATCCGGCACCGAGCAGGATCTGGCACCAAGCACCTATGTGCGGAGTAGCCCAGCCTCTGGGCGAGGAAGGACTCTGGCCAAAGAGACCCTTGGCGCTGACGCTTCCCAGGATCAAAGCCAGTGGAGGCAGCACGGCACCGCTCACACTCCCCGGTGCTGCATAAGTGGCACAGGAAAACAGAATGGGATACTCTCCCGCGCCAAAAGCTGCCGGATCAGCCAGTGGTGCCTGAGTGCGTCCTGCACAGGAGCACGCAGCGCCGACAACACAGGAGTCAACCCCGTTGACTTCAGCCCCACGAGGGGGACCGTCAAGTCCTGTGCCAGTGGATTCTGCCGAGCATGGGTGCCCGGTGCAGGAGCTAGAACTCCCTTCCACCCCGGATACTTTCGAGGCTGCAAGGGACTTGATTGCCATGACGGCTCTGCAGTCCCCTGCCAGCCGGGATAGACCTCTGGCAGTGCAACGCAGGGTGATGTCTAGAGGCAAGCCTGCACTGATGTGGAGGTTGCCGCTCCCCATGGCACTGGCCATGCGGCACTGATCTCCGGCACTGCCCCGTTTGGAACTGCTTCACGCTCCAGATCCACATCATCTGACTCAACAAAAATGATTAGGGGGCTGGAGCACATGACTTACGAGGAGAGGCTGAGGGAACTGGGATTGTTTAGTCTGCAGAAGAGAAGAATGAGGGGCGATTTGATAGCTGCTTTCAACTACCTGAAAGGGGGTTCCAAAGAGGATGGATCTAGACTGTTCTCAGTGATAGAAGATGACAGAACAAGGAGTAATGGTCTCAAGTTGCAGAGGGGGAGGTTTAGGTTGGACATTAGGAAAAACTTTTTCACTAGTAGGGTGGTGAAGAACTGGAATGGGTTACCTAGGGAGGTAGTGGAATCTCCTTCCTTAGAGGTTTTTAAGGTGAGGCTTGACAAAGCCCTGGCTGGGCTGATTTAGTTGGGTTTGGTCCTGCTTTGAGCAGGGGGTTGGACTAGATGACCTCCTGAGGTCCCTTCCAACCCTGAGATTCTATGATTCTATGATTCTATGACTCAGAGGCAGAGTCCTATTATTCAAGGCATAGTTGGTGCCGGTTGGACCGCCGCACAAGGCAGGACATGGGAGTAGTGTCATGGCAAATGCAGTGGCAGGCGCCTGCACTTTTAGGTCGGGGGCCTTTCCCACTCCGTGGTGTCAGAACAACAAGTGCCCCTGCCAGCCACAAGTTGGCCCATCCCTCGGGGCTCCGAGATGACATCAGTACGGGCTGTGCAGCCGCGTCCAGATCCCGAGCCTGCCACCGGCGCTGAACCTGAGATTGGCACCGAGGAGCATGATACTGAGCAGGATATACCCAGGGCAGGCCAGGAATGCCCGGTGCTGCCCCTGGCCTCATCATCGTCCTCCCCGGATGAAACGGTGGTGGGGACTTCCTCCTCTGGGCCACCCCCTATTGACAGTGGAGTGCACCAGGACCTGCTGCACAGGCTGGCTCACAATATGGGGCTGTAGGCTGAGGAAGTAGTCGAATCGGAAGACCCGATGGTTGACATTTTGGCCCTGGAGGGGCCATCGAGGGTGGCATTGCCCCGCATCAAAACTATCCAAGCCACCCAGTAGCGGCGCCAGCTTTGCCGGCGCCCTAGGCGGCGGAAGGTCCCGCCCCCGAAATCCCGCCCCCAACAGCGGCGGCGGAAGGTCCCGCCCCCAAATTTCTACGGGCGGCGGGGGCTCAGGCGCCCCCAAAATAGCAGCGCCCTAGGCGACCACCTAGGTCGCCTAATGGGAGCGCCGGCCCTGAAACCACCATGTGGCAAACCCATGCCTCCATTCCCGCAACAGCGAAGGGGGTAGAGAGAAAATACTTTGTCCCCTCTAAGGGGTACGAGTACTTGTTGACTCACCCGGAGCTCTGCTCGGTGGTGGTGGCCGTGGTGAATGAGAGAGAAGCAGGGGCACTAGGGACCGACCCCAAAAGACTCCAAAAAGCTGGACTTCTTCAGCTGGTAGGTCTGCTCAACCAGGGAGTTCCAGCTCAGGATTGCCAACCAACAGGAAATCCTGAGAAGGTACAATTTCAACTCATGGAACACCATGTTGAAATTCAAAGAACTGGTACCTACTGAATCCAGGGCAGAGTTTGGGGCCATAGTGGATAAGGGCAAGGCAGTAGCACAGACCTCTTTACAGGCCTCACTGGATGATGCAGACTTGGCCGCGCATACCTTGTCTTTGGGCATAGCAATGAGGAGGAGCTCATGGCTCCAAGCATCTGGGCTTCCCCCAGAGGTACAACAAACAATTCAGGACCTGCCTTTTGATGGCACAGGACTTTTTGCGGAGCAAAGAGACTCCAGGCTTCACAGCCTAAAGTATTTGCGGGCTACATTAAAATCACTGGGCGTGCATACCCCTGCTACCCAGAGAAAACATTTTAAGCCTCAGCCCAAGCAACGCTTCTACCCCCCCTGCCCAGGCAGGACTTCTCAAGGAAGCGTGGCAGGAATAGCAGGCGTAAACCTTCCCAGCCTCCACACAGCCAAGGCCAGGGCTTGGCGAGGCCATCGTCGGCCCTAAGCACGCCTTTTGAAGGTGCGCCCGAGAACGGCAGACCAGTCTACGTACCAGATCCTTATTTCTGTTTCCTGAACTGTCTGTCCCATTTTTACTGTGCTTGGTCCCAGATAATATCAGACCGATATTCTGCTCCTCCCCTCTCTTTCACCCCCCTTCCTTGTCCCTCTTCAGGGACCCTTCTCACGAGCATCTCTGCATACAGGAGGTCCAAATGCTCCTCACCGCAGGAGCAGTGGAGGAGGTTCTTCAGGCGCTAAGGGGCAGGGGATTCTGTTCTCGTTATTTCCTAATCGCCAAAGCCAAGGGGTGTGTCTCAGACCCATCCTCAACCTGCAAGGCCTCAACAGCTTCATGAAAAAGTTGAGGTTCCGCATCGTTTCCCTAAGTGCAATTATTCACTCTGTGGATCTGGGAGACTGGTACGCGTCGACCTCAAGGATGCGTACTTTCACATCTCGATAATTCCTGCCCACAGACGATACCTCAGGTTCGTGATCAACCACAACCATTACCAATTCACAGTCCTCCCCTGTGCAGATTCTCAAGTCTCTACACTGGTAGCTCAACCCACAGGAGGTATGCGGGGGGAGCCCGTTCAAGAAGCCCCAGCCCTCTCTGTCCCTGGTGACAGATGCATCAGCGTTGGATTGGGGCACTCACCTGGGTGAACTACAGACCCAAGGTTTCAGGTCACAGGACGAGCTCTCTCTCCACATCAACGTAAAGGAGTTGAGAACAGTCCAACAGGTATGTCAAACCTTCCAAGCCCAATTGTGGGGGTCATGATGGACAACACAACTGAGACGTTCTACATAAACAAGCTCTTTCCTCTTCCCTATGTCGGGAAGCCCTCAAGCTGTTGGACTTCAGCATATCCCACTCTATTCACCTGGAAGCATCTTATCTCCCAGGTTCTCAGAACAAGTTGGCAGACTATCTCAGCAGATCATTCCGCAATCACAAATGGTCTATCCACCCGGACATAGTATGCAACATTTTCCAGAGGTGGGGAGTTCCTCAGATCGACCTGTTTGCCATGAAGAACAACAGAAAATGCTCTCAATTCTGTTCCTTCTGGAATCACAGTCTGGGCTCTCTTGCGGACGCGTTTCTCCTCCCTTGGACGGACTATCTGTTGTACGCGTTCCTACCATTTCCACTCATCCACAAAGTTCTGCTCAAAGTCTGCAGGGAAAAGGCAGTGGTCATACTGGTAGAACCGGCCTGTCTTCGCCAGCATTGGTACACCACGCTCCTGGAGTTGTCGGTAGACACTCCAATCTCACTGCCCCTGATCCCAGACCTGATCACCTAAAATCACGGTCATCTCCATCATCCCAACCTTAAGTCTCTTCACCTCACTGCTTGGAAGCTTCATGGCTAAACCCGATGGAGCTCATGTACTCTGAGTCTGTTAGGGAGGTCCTACTTGGTAGCAGGAAACCCTCCTCCAGGGCTACCTCCCTGGCCAAGTGGAAAAGGTTTGCAATCTGGTATTCTCAGGATTGCGCTCCTCCGATGCAGGCGCCCCTGCCACTTATCCTGAACTACCTACTGCACTTAAAACAGTACGGTCTCTCGGTATCATCTCTCAAGGTACTTCTGGCAGCCATCTCTGCCTTCCACCTGGGAGCGGCCAGCCATTCTGTCTTTGCCAACCTGATGGTCAGTCGTTTCCTGAAAGGTCTGGACAGGCTATGCCTGCAGATTAAGCAACCAATCCCGGCATGGGATCTCAACCTGTTCCTTTTCAGGCTAATGGGGCCCCCATTTGAACCCCTGGTGACTTGTTCGCTACTGTACTTATCATGGAAGGTGGCCTTCCTAGTCGCCATTACTTCAGCAAGGAGAGTGTCAGAACTTAAAGCCCTAATCTATGGACCTCCGTACACTGTGTTTTATAAGGATAAGGTGCAACTTAGGCCTCATTTTTCCTCCATTGTGGGAGGCAGGGCATACAGTTGCCAAGGCCTCTGTTGTAAAGAGGTAATAGTTGCCTTTGCGTAGGACAGAACACAGTGAAAGATGTGCCACCCAATTGTAGCCTTTACTGATTATGGTATAGAATAATACTGATCACCTCTTTAAACTCTAGTGTTAGACAAAAGTCCAGTGGCGCTGGAACAGTTTTTGGAGTGGGGGTGCTGAGCTGCACCCTCCCCTTAACCCTGTCTGCACCCCTCACCACCCCATAGAGCTGGGGCCGGCGACCAGGACCCTGAGGCTGGCAGCGGCGCCCCCGGGGCCAGCGGCCGAGCGGGGCCTTGGGACGGCAGCGGAGCCCCTGGGTGCGGGGCCGGTGGCTGAGCAGGGCGGCAGGGGCGTGGGGCCAGCAGCCGGGATGCTGGGCGCAAAACCTGAGGATGCTGCAGCACCCTCTGCACCCCTACTTCCTGCGCCTATGCAAAAGTCTGATCTCCATGGCTGGCTCCTGTTGAGGGACAGGAAGAGATGACCTACAGCCATCAGCCTGACACCATTTGCAATAAGTTACTCATACACCTACCAAAGCTTATTAATATACATGAGGGTTGAACTCCTGTCCATCTTTGCAGTGTTACCCTGATATTATCCGGCGGCTTTTCATCTGATAGGCCAATTGGCTAGTTCTCCTTTTAACTCATTAGCATTTACATCACCTTATCACCATAGTAACATGCAGTTAACTTAAGGAAGTCTTTAACATTTCTCCCCAGCTACCACCGGTCATCTTTTGGTGTCTATTGATCTGATGGGAAAATGTAGAATGTGTATATTAGAGCTAATTAATATCAAGAAGTGAAAGGACACAGTTCATTTATTAAGGATAATATGTTAAGCTTCAAAATATGAAACAATGCCTTTATTAATATATGAAGACACCTAACTGCTCTATGAAGTACTGTTTTTAGAAATGACTCTGGTTAGCTTTTATACCTAAAGAAAAAAAACCCCACCCTTTGCTTAAAACTTCTTACATTGCTAAAATTAACTTTTCCCCGTTTATGCCAGTTGTTTAGTTTTTCTCTTCACTATGTTCAGATTTTGAACCTAGACTAGTGAGTTTCGTACTCTTGCGTAATACATTAGTGTTTGGGTTGAAAATGCCATAAAGGGAATGATAAAATCTAAAAGATCTTTTATTGAAATTTCTGAAATCTATTAATATTAGGTCCTGGGAAAGCATTTTTTTCTCAAACCTTTACCAATCAATAATGGAAGAGGAAGAGAGCGTAGTGATGTTGCAGTTGCTGTTTACTACTGCACTCTTCCAAGAGCAGTGAATAACCATGGTAAAATAGCAGGGCAGTTGAACAAGTCTTTAACATTTTGTAAACTATATATTTTTAGCACATTGTGTTTTTTAGAAGTTACAAAATTGATGAAACTTGGAACAATTGTTAAGACTTCTAGGAAACTTCAGTAATAAGTTCACTGTCACCTTCCGAGACAGTAACTTTTTAGCCATTTTGGTGGAGATTTTCAAAGAGCCAAATGTCAGGTAACTCCTACTGAAAGTCAGTATATCTCTGTCATTTGTGCCTTTGAAAATCTTCACCTTTGATATGTTCCTCCTGTAGTCCTTCCCGCTCCAACACACGGTTTTGGAAATGGTAGGGACAATGACACAAAAGGGGTGTTTGTGTATTATGCCTTTGAATTGTTGAATATTTGAGTTTAAATGATTGACTGATTTGCAGTTTCCCGCCTGTTTCATGGTGTGAACCTCAGGAAGCATATTACACCAATTCTGCATAGAATTAATGGGCTCTCTTTTTGGTTTCGGTGCAGTTCAGTGTGTTAACTTGGATTACTACAACTGTGCCTGGTTTGTGTCCTGACTACCTGAGAAAACACCTCACTGCCTATGTGGCACCATGGCGATTAATCTTATCTGGCTTATTCAAACTAGTAATACATAGATATAAATATAAAGAAGCTGGTGGGAAAGTTGTAATACTGTTCAGTTCCCAAGACAGTGATGGGCACTCTTATGTATTAAAATATNTTCTAGCTTTATATATATATTTATTTGTGAAGTAAATGACATGCCAGATGCCTTAGCAACAAATACAAGTAATACATGAAATGAAGCCAAAATGTTAGTTGGAGGTCAAAATAATATTAGACAGGAACTTGTCTTGGCTGCACTTTGATTCCCAGGTGGAAAATATTTTAATTATTTTCCATGTAGGAATCAGGTAATACAAGTATTCAAGCACAAGACAAAAGTAAACATTACTCTCTGGGTTAATATAACTTTAAAGAACATTTTTGAGCTTTGAAAGCTGGGAATTATTATCTTTGCACGTATAGTTATGGTCAATAGGGGGCATTACATAATAAGAATATAAGAGTACTTTTACAGAAACATCAAAGCCAACTCTGTTGTGCAGAATCATTGAAATAAATTAATCTATGCTTAGCTGTTGTTTTATTTTTCATTTACTGTTTTTGTCAAACTGAGCATTTTTTTTTTTTTACTATTTGAATTTTTAAAATGGGAATTATTGGCAGTATATTTTTAAAATATTTCCATTACGTCAAATAGGTATGGAGGTGGTCCATGTTATTGAGAGTGGGAGAAGTGGTCCACAAGATGCTCTGTTATGATGCAGGCGATAATAAGATAAAGTTGCCTGATTAAGGCAACTAGATAACTGGAATGATTTTAGCCTATAAAAATAGTTTTGTTGCAAGATTTGACAGAACAGTATAAGATTTAAAAAGGACTAAAGGGACAGTTCTCCTCTTGATGTGTGAGAATATTCCATCTGCACTTCATTATATATATATAGATGACTATAGTTCTTAGGACAAAATAACCTGCCCTGTATGCTGCTTTGCTTGCTGTGGGATGTTAAATTAGCCCATTTGCAAAATAGCACCAGTCTTTGTGTATAATATTTAAATATACAGTGGTTCTTTTGCTTTATTTGTTGATAGTAATTAATAGAATTTTATTTAAGGAATAAAACCCTGGAACAATACCACCTTGTTCAGTGATCACATCATATCTGAGTGAGGCCAGGTAAGTTTGTTAAAGCTGTTTCACATCCTTACAGATGGAATGTGCTGTGTAAATAAGTAAACAGTGACTGATATAGAACCAACTAAGGGGAGAACGTTCTTCATTTTGTCACACAGATCCACTTAACAAGCATTTCTCTTCTTACAGGGATTTTTGGCTAATCAGAAGAGAGCTGAGAACTTGAAAGATCCTTCTGTGCTACCTGATTTGTGTTTGAGTCATGCAAATCAGCTGATGATTATGTTAACTAATCACAGGAAACTGTTAGATATTAAGCAGAAATGTACCACTGCCAAACAAGAGCTTGCAAATAATCTACAAGTCAGACTAAAGTAAGTGATGTCAGTTTTCTTTAAAGCTTTTTTTGGTTTATGTCACTGGAGTTTATCATATAAAGTGTCATATGAATAAATCTTAAATACAGTATTTACCGGATTTTTTTCTGGAATAATACATATAGATTTTTGGGGGGGTGAGGAGGGAAAAGGAAGCAATGTGGTGAAGGTTGAAATTACGCATATTATATGATGTCTGTGATATAAGTCAGGCACAGTAATATGGCATAGCATGTGTTTTTTGTACAATAGCTAAAACTATTTTTCCTGTACGTAATACAATCCAAATTGGTGAAAACGTTTCAAGGAATTGGCAGTAAATGGGCAAAATGTCTCATGTGACCTATGATAAGCAATTACGTAGATTTTGGTGCTTTAAAAGCAGAGTAATGCTTTCAGAATGCATGTTTTAAACAGAATACTTTTCAGCAGTTTGTGATGAGATAGAATAAGTTAAACTAGTTAGTAATTTGTCATTTATTTACAGTATGTTAATATAAAGATTTCATGCAATGACAGCCTAGTAAAATGAAAGCATTGTCTAACATTTGCGGTATGAGACAGATGCTGTCCGGAACTAAATGGTGATTAGTGTAATCACATTCAGCCTTGCTCAATGGAAAATAAAGTGTCTTGCTCACTCTGCAGCTGTCCTGTACGCTTCAGGGCATTGTGAGCATGAAAAATATGAATAAAAACAGTGTTTGGGAAGGATTGTTAGTGTCTTTTTCAGGAAATAGACATATTGTCCACAACGTAAAGAAAATAAATAGGTGACTGATCAACAGCTATCTTTTTAAAAGCAAAATGAGACTCTAAGGAAAAAATAATCCAGGGTATGAACTTAATTGTGATAAATGTGCATCAGTATAACATCCTTGAAACCTTGCTTTCCTTTTAAAAGTCTGATGAATTTGAAGCTACTGGTATATTTTACTCTGTAGATGGTGTTGCTTTGTGATGCTTCATGCGGACCAAGATGGAGAGAAACTGCAAGCCTTGTTTCGCCTTGTAACAGAGCTGCTAGAAAGAGTCAAGATTGTAGAGGCTCTCAGTACCGTTCCTCAAATGTACTGTTTAGCTGTTGTTGAGGTTGTAAGGAGAAAAATGTTTATAAAACACTACAGGGAGGTAAGCAAGTTAAATAATTTCAAGGTTCTACCTTTGTGTGATCATAGGAACTGACTTACCATGCTAACTGTATGTGTTTTCCCTTTTGTAGTGGGCTGGTGCTTTAATAAAAGATGGGAAACATCTATATGAAGCTGAAAAGGCAAAAAGGGAATCTTTTGGGAAATTGTTTAGTAAGTGTTTTCCTCTTCTGTAACTTAAATCACAACTACCATTTTAGTGCATTTCTGTAGTTTTCAAACAATGAACACTGTATAGTTGAGCTGTCTTAACAGCATAGTTTGGAGCACCCAGAATAATGATATGTAGTATAAGTGATGTTCATGTGAATAGAAATAACTTTAAATTTGATATGTACAAAATATATACAAATACAAATACAAAATATATTAAAAATTGAATTACTTTTCTAAAGTGTGCCAACAAAGAAGTGTGCCAACAAATTAGTAAACCTTGCCATATATTTAATTCAAAGTATTGTTAAAAATTCTCAGTTAATTTAAAATCTTTGTTTAAAAAACTTTAGTTATTTAACTTTTTTATTCTTTAATGCAATAGCTACTTTAAACTGATTTATACAAACTTCTATATTAATCTTATTAAAGTAACTTTTTTGATGTTGCCGCTTAATATTTGTTCAGTGGCAGAACTTGTGCTGTGCTTTACAGAAACAACAAAAAATCCTTTCTTGAAGAGCATTTGGGCAAACACTTGAAATAACAGGCAAAAGAAGTAGTGAAAAGCAGGACAAAGTTAAAAACAAAAAAAATGTGATTAATCTTATTTTTTTCTGTGAAGCTGGACTGGCCTTACAGGTGGGCAGTGTGGGTGACCACCCAGGGTGCCATGGTCAGGGGCGGCTCTGTGGTCAAGAGACAAGGAGTGGGGCAGGCCTGGGGTGCAAGGCCGCGGAAGGGAGCTCGAGATAGTGTGGCACGGAGGCAGCGGGGCCTGGGAGCGATGGGGGAGGGGAGCCTAGGGAGGCAGCAGGGGTCTGGGAGCGATGCAGGAGGGCAATCCAGGGAGGCAGCAGGGGCCTGTGGGATAATGGAAAGGAGCCCAGGGAGGCAGCAGGGGTCTGTGGGATAATGGGGGAAAGGAGCCCAGGGAGGCAGCAGGGGCCTGTGGGATAATGGGGGAAAGGAGCCCAGGGAGGCAGCAGGGGCCGGGGGGCAATGGGGGAAGGGAGCCCAGGGAGGCAGCAGGAGCCAGGGGACAATGCGGGGAGGGAGTCCAGGGAGGCAGCAGGGGCCAGGGGACAATGGGGGGGAGGGAGCCCAGGGAGGCAGCAGGGAAGATTGGGAGGATGAGTGGGGAGCCCAGGGAGACAGCAAGGGCAATGCGGGAGATGGGTGGGGGGCCAGGGGGGCCAAAATACAAGTTCGCCCAGGGCACCTTTTAATGCCGGCCCATTGTGAAGCTTATTATTGATTTATTTTGCCCTACTTTATTAAATTCAAAGCAAACAAAGAGTAGTAAATAGTGTTGGATAAAAAAGATTAACAGTAAAAAGGGATTTTGGAGGGAAACTTCAAAGGGGAGCGAAGATACTTGGATATCTATAAAGAGGATGATTGGTTGGGTATGAGGGCCATCATGAAAAAAGAAAAAGGCTTGAATGGGGACAGAATTCTGACATGCTTTTTGGTCTGAAATCCTGCAGAAATTTGACATTATTATCTGTCGAAGAATGCAAATGTGTAGTGAGCTGCCAGAGTTAGTGCAACACTTACATGTACAATAGATTGTTGTGTTCCATCTTTGTGGTGTGTTTGAATGTTGTGTGCATGACTGCTAAATAACCAAAGTTTGTTTCTTTGTACAGGGAAGTCTTTTTTAAGGAATCGTTTGTTTAGGGGACTTGACTCTTGGCCTCCATCCTTTTGTGTATGTATTCCGTGCTATATCTTCTACTACAGTCAGAAACTTGAGGCTTTTAAATGTATTTGTATAATCATAGTTTCTGTAGGAAAATAAATATCTGAATATTCACACATTAGCGTAGGCAAAGTTACTTTGCAAGTCTAGCAGTTAATTGGCTGCCTGGATTGGAACACTCTTTTGCAAAGTTAAACCAAAAAAAAAAAATCAATTTTCAGATGTTTTAAACCAGGGGTGGGCAAACGTTTTGGCCCGAGGGCCACATCTGTGTGGGGAAATGCTTGCAGGGCCATGAATGTAGGGCTGGGGTAGGGGGTTGTGGTGCAGGAGGGAGTGCGGTGTGGAGGAAGGGGCTAATGGCAAGGGGTTGGGGTAAAGGAGGGGTGTGGGGTGCACGAGGGGTCTCAGGGAAGGGGGTTGGGGTGCAGGAGGGGGTGCACAGTGAGGGTGGGGGCTCAGGGCAGTGGTGCAGGGAGGGGTGCAGAGTGGGAGGGGGCTCAGGCAGGAGGTTGGGGTGCAGGGGGGTGCAAGGTGCAGCAGGGGGCTCAGGGAAGGGAGTTGGGGTGTGGAGTGCAGGAGGGGTTCGGGCTCCGGCCCGGTGCCACTTATCTGGAGCGGCTCCGGGGTGGCAGTGGTGCACACCGGGGCCAGGGCAGGCTCCCTAGCCCGCCCTCCGGGAAGCGGCCGACGCCACGTCCCTGCAGCCCCTGGGGAAGAGGGGCAGAGAGCTCCGTGAGCTGCACTTGCCTGTCGCTACCTCCCCAGAAGCTCCCATTGGCTGCGGTTCCCCGTTCCCATCCAATGGGAGCTTCGGCGGCGATACCGACAGGCAAGTGCAGCGTGCAGAGCTCTGTGCCCACCCTCCCCCAGAGGCTGCACGGGGGTGGCAATCCCACGGGCCAGATCCAAAGCTCTGAAGGGACGGATCTGGCCCACGGGCCATAGTTTGCCCACCCTGTTTTAAACTAAGTAATACCAATCTCTCAAATTAGGGAGGTTGGTTGATAGTACTTCTGAATTTTTGTTGTTGAGTAGCACATTTTACACCGGTTTTGCACTGAGCCATGAGTTCAGAATACCTGTACTGTCTCTTGCTATGAAGAGATATAAAAAATTAAGGATATAAGCTGTGTAATGGCACTTTGATTCAGAACTGTTCATGGATGGCAATATGATGCTAGGGGAAGTGTCAACTTGGTACTCTTCTTTTTAAACTCAAGTTAAAATTTTGTGGGATTATAAATATAGATACTTTCAGTGAGCAAAAAAAAAAAAAGATTTAAGATTTTGAAGCAGGGAGAGATCAGTATGATCTACTCTGACCGGCATAATACTGCCATAGAATGTATTAGGTGATAAAAGCAAGCAGAAGGTTCCCATATTTTTCACACATTCACTGGATGGTGGAATGGAATATATTCACCATCCTAAATTGTCTGAAGTGGCTAGCAAATATAACATGATTGTGAGTTGGACAGGTTTCTGCTTTGATTTGATTCAACTTGTTTGACTCTAACGATGGCATGTCTCCATGTTTCTGATCATTATGAAATGTTGCTCCTGTCATCATATTTCTGACTTTCTGTCCCATAAAGTGCTTTTTCAGTATTGGCATTTTATAATAGTACCATACATGGTCAAAAAGGATGCCCCCTGTTTTATTATTGTAACTCCTCAGTTAAATTAATATTTAACTGTTTGTTTAGCAGCAAACTAATTTTCAAGCCTCTGCTCTCCCTTCTCTTTCCCCCACATCACGTTTATAATTAAAAAACTTGGTAAGAAGAAGGAAGAACTGCTACTCACAACATCATAGAAAAGGTTAATGAATATATGTGCAAGTAGACTTTTAAAATAAATTGAGACTAGAGCTTTCTATAAGAAGAATAAAAACCTTTGAGATCCTACAGATTTTTAAAAAATCAGTTCTCTATTAATACGTTGTTCACTGTTTTCCTTCTTAATCTTACCTTAGTCATCTTGACTATACACATCATTTCATCATTGTGTAAATTTTCTCTTTTATACAGACACGAAAGCCTCGCAGGTTTGACAGTGAACTTCCAGATATCTCATTAACTGACTTGCAGTTTCTGCAGTCTTTTTGTCCTTCAGAAGTGCAACCATTACTCAGGTAAGTGGCTTAGTGAATGGAAATTACAGAACACAAAACAAACACACACAAAAAAACCTCCATTATGAAAAAGCAAAACAAAGATAAACGTTTTTTAGTAGCGTTGTCTGGCTATGCCAGAAGATGGACAGGAGATGCTAGATGTCATTTAAGTAGGGTGCAGCTTTATTCCTAAATGTGAGAGAGTACCTGACAGATAAAAAGGTACAGTGCAGTTCATCATTGTTTTCTGTATAATGGAAGTGAAACTGTCCTGTTTAAAGAGGTTTGTATTTATATTGTTTCTCCCCTTAATTCACATAATATTAACAGGAGTTCTATGCCTGTTGTATCAAAGAAAGACTAGACCCTTTAATACGTAGACAAGTGTACAAAATGTATAAAAAACACTGGGCCAATAGCTTGACATTGGGGTGGTAGTGAGCTGCTTGACAGGGTTATCTTGATCAAAGGAAAAGCTTTTTTTTTTTCTCTGCAATTAGCATTTGGCTTTTGTGGTTGAAAAGGACAAATCAGGCCTGTGGGGCCTCTCTTCTCTCACAACTCTAGCTCCCTTATGGAACAATCACCAGGATTGTTCAACATTGGATTACATGACTCCTTCACAAATCTTTTCTGCCTGACTGATTTTGGTCAGACAGGAATAAACAGCTCCCTCCCATGCAGGACAATAGGAATGCATTAAACATGATCATCGGATCCCCCAGCCACATTCTTCAGGGCCTGATTGTCATTTACGGCAGTCAGTCTAAGGCCACCTCCTTACCAGTAATGGAAACTGTCCATGCCCCTGTGCCCCACCCCATTATTACACAGTTGGCTCAGTTGTGAAACTTGGGCTGAAGGTAGAGCTGGAGGCGGAACTGTGGCTGGGGACAGAACAGAACTGCAGCTTGGGGCAGAGCGGGGTTGGGTGGCACTCCCTCCCTGCCCCCCTGTGGGGGCTGGCCCAGGCCCTGCTGCACCCCCCCCCCCCGAACATTCCTCCGTGTCCCCACCAGGGGGGCTCACACCACAGTTTGGAGACCACTGGTCTAGGGGTTGAGTTTAGATGGCCGGTTGAGGCTGAAATTGGCTCTACATGTTTGTATCCCAGGGCTTGTCTACACTTAAAATGCTACAATGAGCAGAGCTGCCATGCTGAAGCTGTGCTTCTCTAGTGCTTGAATGTAGACACTACCTATGTCAGCAGGAGGGGTTCTGTTGCTGGCATATGTAATCCACCTCCCTGGGAGGCAGTAGCTAGGATGAGAGAAAAATTATTTTGTCAATCTACCTCTGTCTGCCTGCGGACTGAGGTTGGCTTATATGTGTTGCTCGGGGGTGTGGATTTTTTACACCCCTGAGCGACATGGCTGTGTCAATCTCATTTTCTAGTATAGACCAGCCCTCAGTGGGAAGAGAGTACATCCTTAAAATTGGAAGCAGTGTTTTGATCAAGGTTGGGTGAATAAATTAATTTAAAATAGTTAGGACAGTTTAAGTGCATTCACTATTGTTGGTAGGTCAGAAATTCTTAAAAGCTTCCATGCTTTATAACAAGGCACCTGCTCACAGAATTCTCTTTAAAATACTTTTTCTAATAGGGTCCATCAAAATTTTTGTCAATATTTTTCCTTTGAGATCACCATTTGTTACTGCAATAAATTACTTGTATAAGAATATACCTCTACCTCGATATAACGCTACCCGATGTAACACGAATTCTGATATAACGCAGTAAAGC
This sequence comes from Platysternon megacephalum, assembly GCA_003942145.1. Classification (NCBI taxonomy): domain Eukaryota; kingdom Metazoa; phylum Chordata; order Testudines; family Platysternidae; genus Platysternon; species Platysternon megacephalum. The sequence continues at coordinate 8,802,580 of QXTE01000033.1, forward strand.
AGTGCTCCGGGGGGGGGGGCTGCGCACTCCGGTGGATCAAAGCAAGTTCGATATAACGTGGTAAGATTTTTTGGCTCCTGAGGACAGCGTTATATCGAGGTAGAGGTGTAACAGACAATGAGGTGTCGAATTGTTAAATTAATATTACATTTATTGTGAATCTAAAATCAGTGAAAATGTTTAACATACGATATTTTGCACACACAAACCTTGTTTAAATCTTATCTATTTTTTAATATAAAGTGCATCCCTTTTTGTTATATTCATAGTTCAACTTTAATCATATTAGTATTAATGTTGCTTTTCCTGTTCATATGTAATTTAAAGGGATTGAAGTTTTGAAGGGGGGGAAGTATTGAGGCTTGACATGAGACACTTGCATCATGATCACAACAAACTCATCATCCTGTTTTTTTATATACACAGCATTGAGAGTTCTGCTGTTAAGAATTAATATCTTTTCCCAAAGTCTTATTGTAATATTTTTGGGGAAAATGTTTATAGGTTAGCAATGTTGTGTTAAATTCTTTCAACTTTCATAGTGTATCTTAATATATAGTAAATCTTTCCAATCTGTTTCTTTTTAAAAACATCTGAGAAATCAGTTGCAATTTGATCTCCTTTAAGTATAGTGTTCATCACTTCTTAGAGTTATTGTAACTCTAGGTATTACTCATAAACATCTCCTCTGGGGGTGGGGGAGAGGCAGAACATAACCTGGAGTTAACCTAAAACTTCTTAGAAATGTTACTTAAAATCTAAATTGTTTCTTTTGTCATTTGAAAGAACTGTCACTGAAACTACTTAGAGTTGGTAATGTAAAGAACGTGCAACAAAGTTGTTGCCGTAGTTTATTCCCTGCAAAGTTGGTGAAATAAAGAAAATGAATAAATCAGGATTAGATTGTTTACTGTATCTATAAATTTTAAATTGAATTTGTGATACTGTATTATTGAAGAAATTAAAATTTAAAAATACTTTGTTTTTGAAGGGTTCCCATACTTTGTGACTTTGAACCTCTTCACCAGCATGTACTTGCTCTACATAACCTGGTAAAAACAGCACAAAGTTTGGATGAAATGTCACAGACCATTACAGACCTGCTGAATGAGCAAAAGGTATTTTGTTTTTCTTTGGTAAGGTTTTAGGAAAAAAGTAGAATATTTTCATAATTTTTTTTAGTAGGTTGCTCACTAAATAATCTTCTTTTCTCCAAAATCCAAAGATTAATGTGTTGGGCATATATGTTTTTTGCATAGGCCTAGAGAGAAAATCTCATCATGTGCTACCAAAGATTTTGGGAGTCTAAATTCTTCAGTGAGAGCAAAATGGTGGCATTTTGAAAAAATACAGGAAGCATAACATCCCAAAGTTTATATTAGGATCATTCTGGAAACATTTCCTACTTTTTGGCCAAATTTGTTATGTGCTAATGTGCACATTTTTGATTTTTGCCTTTTTATTTCCATATTTAAATAACTGAATTGTAAATTTAATTTAAAATTATTTTAAATTTTGTTTTAAATATCTTTATTTTCCTCTGTTACTTTTTTATTGTTGCCTTTTGGTGGCTTTGATGGGTTGTTTACATTAGGATAAATTGATTGCACAAGTCTGGTATTGCTTTGGTGCAATCCTGTTTATTCACAAAGAGTGTTTCCCTTAATCACACAAAGTCTTGTTTCCCTTAATCACTAGAAACAAACGGCAGGTAATTTCCCGTCTCAATTTCCAAGACTGCCTTTCCAGTGAGTTCAAGGAGTTCTGTCCTTCTGCTCCCTCTCAAAGCACTATCATGACTACTCTCACTTTCTGCCTCTAATGCACTTTGTTTTCCAAGGAATCCTTAGTTCCTGTGTTTGTAACTAATTTCAGAGAAACCCCTCAGACAACTTGGTTTAGCCCTGCTGAGGCTTTGCCCATCATCCCAGTGCAGTTTAAAACATTGATGCCCCGAATGACTTATCCCAAACAGAAAGAAAAGAAATACTTCAAACAAATTTAAAAATACATATAAGTTTAACTATTTGCTTATTTATATAGTATTTTTCCGTGAGGATATTTTCACATCACCAACCCAAATCAATTTTACTTCCATTCAAATCTTCTTGGAGTTGCCTTTTCCTACATGGTTTCCTTTCAGCCAGCCAGGAAGGGGCTGCTTTCAGTGGGTTCCTGAAGACAGGCCATTGTTTCTGTGGATTCTGCTGGCTGAGACACTTTGCTTCTGTTCTAATGGGAATCTGTGATTGTTGCAACTCTTCCAGCCTCAGCTTCCACAGCTGCATTCTCAGTTTCTCAGGGTAGTCAAGCTGAGATTCTGTCCCCCTGATAATGTCTCATATAGTCCTCTATGCATGACTTCGGATTTTGTTCTGGTACCCTATTGTATCCTGTTATACACAACTTCATTTATGTGTCTCAGTACTGCATAGTGTCCCTCCCGAGGTTCATCCATCTTAGGGCTCTTACCCTTCCTTCTCCTAGGATTGTGGAACCAAACCAGGTCCCCTTTTTAAAAGTTTCACCATTTAACTATGATGTAAAGCCTTTTCATTGTATCAGAGGCTTTCCTGAGATTTTCCCTAAGAAGGGTGTGAGCTTTTTCAATATTAGATTTTAGAGTTTCTACATAGTTCAAATCTCCTTGTTCCTTTTCAGGAACACAATACAAGAAGATTGCTGGGTTCCTTAACTTGTACCAAAACATGAGGAGTGCTAGCATACTTTGAGATTCTATAAGCTATCAAAAAGAAAGGGCTATGCTAATCCTAGTCCCTTTTGGTGCTGTTTTACAGAGGTCTAATGGAACCTTTTCCGCCATCCCATCAAATTTGTTCTGATGGTGCAAGTTTTGTAGGTCCTCAGCAGGTGAGATTCAAGAGTTAGTTTCTCCCTTGATCTGTGTGCATCACCCAGACACCAATTCTGGTGAAGAATTATTTTACCAGAACCTCTGCAACCATCATGATTTCTTGGTTTCTTATTGGGTAAACCTCAGGCCACTCTGTAAAGTAGTCCAGGGTTACCATCAAATATTGATTACCGGCCTCTGTCACAGGCAAAGGCCCAACCTCATCAACAGCAATGCACTCCATTGGTACCCCCATGAGATACTGCTGCACTTGGGCTCTCCCTGTCTTAGGGGGATCTTTCGCAGCGCAAACACCATGGTTCCTGCACCAAATTTCTACATTCTCCCTGAATTCCAATAGAAATTTTCTTAGCTTGGCCAAGGTTTTTGTAAGTCCAAAATATTCAGCAGTCTTTAAATCATACCATAATCTCAGTACCTCCTTTTTCAAGATATCTGGTATAGTCAGTTGATACCTCCATCCATAATTCACTGTTTTTTCCCATCTCCAGTACAATATTTAATCTTTAAATTCCAAGTTTTCTCATGGTGACCAGAGAGCTTTTACTTTGGTATTCTGAGGAGATAATAGATTCCAGGGTGTCTGCATTTGCCATTTGATTTTTCCAGTTTCTCACTATTTTCATATTATGATCCGTTCTTTGGGAGGCCTTTAACTGCTCAACAGTCCATTCTCGCAGCCCACTTCCATTGTTCCAGTGAATGTACCAGCAATTTCATCTGTCTTCATGAGCACAGTCATTCCCTTGAGCAACCAGTTCCTTGCTCTCTTGTTTATGATATTCTCCTCCCAACAAGGCCATCTGGACAAGCCATCACGGTTACCATGCTTGTGCCCCCTCTTGTATATGACTGTGAAATAATAACACTGCCATCTTTCCAATCACTGAACAAGCTGTTCCTCCTTATTCCTGAATATAAAAAAAAAAATTGCAGGGATTTCTGATCTGTCCTGGCCCCAAACTTTTTTTTCCGCACAGATAGTGCTGAAAATATTCTATAGATTTAATCACTGCAAGGAGCTCCTTTCGACTTGTGTCTTAATTTCTCTTCAGAGAAATTTTTGAAGAGAAATTAAGACTTTTGCTGTAGTAAGCCAACATCCAGTCAAGCAATTTGTATTCTTATATCAATACTGCCTTCAGTTCATTAGCACTAACATCTGTTGAATATGAAAGGGGTTTGAAATGGCTAATATATGAAGTATTTTCAGTTCTAAAAATGCTAAATTACACTCTGTTGACCACTTGATGGTTTTGCAATATTGGCAAATCCGCACATAAGTCTTCTATAATAGGAGCAGAGCCCTACAAAACTATATGTATGGGAGTGTCTGGGGAGTTTGCAAGTTCTGCACATCCTCAATTTTTTTGTTGGGAAATTCCAAGAGAAGTTACTTCTTTTTGGAACAACTGACATTTCTTATGGTTCAATTTCAGATTGGCAATCTTAAAGTTATCACAAACCACTTGTAAATGTATCTGTTTCTGTTTTAAAGGTTTTATTGTTCAGTAGGATACAATATAGGTATATCCTTAGATATAATAAAGAGGCTGAAAGAGGCATGCCATACATCTGCTCTCTAAGCCTCCCAAATGTGGATGTACAGTACATGAGTTGAAAACCATCACTTTAAATTGCCACAGTCATTGTCCTGCTCTGAAAGTAGTCTTTTTCCCGTCTTTTGGATCCACTACCACTTGCCAGTAACCACCTTTAAGATCCAGTGTAGAAGATCAGAATGAACCTCCTTCACCATTGTATTTGATAAGAAAATCCTGTAAAATAACTTAATTTAATTTTCTGTAGTCCACACAGAATCTAAGGGTGTAATCTTTTTCTATCTAGAACTGTAGCTGAGGCCCTCGGATTAGTTGAAGGTTCAATTACACCTTCCTAATACATTTCCTCAATGGCCTATAAAGCCTCTTCCCTCTTGGCACCTGGTAGTGGTGAGGTGGCTGTTTAATGGGCTGATTTCCCCTGTATCAATCTTGTGCAGGACTGTTGCAGCACAACCGATATCTCTTTTTGAATTGTGAGACGTCTTAGGCCGCTTGCATCTCATTTAAATGTACAGCACTGTGCTGGAACAAGTCCAGTAGACACTCTGGGAACTCACTTTCACTCATTTCTCCCTTACAGTTTTAAACTCTACCATAATTTATTGTATCCACTGGTTAACATTTTTGCTACTTGGTCCCTTCTTTATTATTGCTGTTTGTCAGAAACATTCAGCAAATGAACAGGAATCTGTTCCTCTTTCAGATCCATAAAACATTTAGTAACTAAAATTCCACCGAGACCCCGCATCTCAAAGCAGATCTCAACCACTCCTCATCTTTCCCCTGCTGGAAAACTACCAGAGCAGGTTTCTGCTTTTGGATGAAGGACAACTTGCTTACTGCAAATTAATTGTCTACAAATATTTTTTTTTCACTTGGCCACACCGTTAAAAGAAATTTCCACAGACTGAATTTGTAACACACCTTTCCTGGCATTTATTACAGTTATTAACCATAATGAAACTCAGACCAATTAACTCATCTGCCATATTGGCTATCTAGACTTGGTTGAATTCCAGAGGTCCAACTTTGAAACCCATTTTTCCCCACTTCGGGAGTCACCACTTAGGTGATTCAGTTTTGGAACTCCTCTTTAACAATGTTAGAATGTCTGGTCTAATAACTTATGTACAAGTCAGTCCTGTACTTTTAGCAAGATTCTATTGTATATTCAATAACCAAACTCCCATTATTTTTGTTTAACTACCTAGAGCTAAACAAAAACTATGGGGCTAATTCTTGTACCTCCCAGTAGAGCCCGTTAAACTTAGTGTCCTCTTATTTCCCAAAGTGGGTAAGGGACTTTCAGCGGGCTCTTGTGATATTCTGTCCTGATTTGCCTTAAATTTATCACTGGTCCTACTTCTTTGGCCAATTTATTCACAAAACCAGCATTTAACTGAACATCTTCCCTTAATTTTTGCATTATTGCCATTTTTTTATTTTATTTTACAAACTAAATTGAACTCTTTTTATAATTATTCAAAAATGTCATGAAGTGTTATGAACCAGTGTAAAATCTCAATGCATATTAGATACAGATTTATACTTAGAGAGCTCATGGTTAGCTGCTTCCTCATTAGGGTCAGTTTCCTCTTCTGGGGGCTCCTGCAAAGATTCAAGTCCCATGGCAAATTCCACGGCCTCTGAAAGTGTCTTTGGCCTTCTTTCTCTGATCTTAATCTGCAAGTCCTGCTGTGTGTCTGTAAACTAGTCCATTGCCAATTTATCCTGGAAGTCCTCAGTAGTATCTCGATATGTCAGGAACACAAGTCTCCTCAGGTCCTCTCCAATTTAGGAGGTGTCTCTGTCTTTCCCTCTCCTTCTAGCATTTATCTGTTTCTTGGCCAGATGAGAGTAATTGCTGGCTCTGAACCACATATCAGGGGTTTGCATTGGATCTGAATAACCTAATCTCATTTTGGGGGGTAAATTCTGGTGCAGCATCAGAACTGGACCTCTCACGTTGACTTCTAGAAGCCCCCCCTCTATTAATCTCCCCAACCATTCATTTGGGCTGTGATGTTGAACTGAGCAAAATAAGCCTCCAAGGAAGTTTTTTCCTCCATTACAGTGGGCTTTTGTATTACTTGTGCTCTAACACTCCAGTCTCTTCCCTCTGGGCTTCTGTGGGTTCACATGGGGTAGGAAAATGTTGTAAATATCCTGTCTTACTCAAGTTTTCTGTCTGGGATGATTCCTCATCAAAGAGGATGACATCCACTGTGATTTGCTACCCTTTCAGTTCCTTTTCAAGATGATTATTTTTAGCTGCCCAAGTCCTTACTTCAGCTCTTATCTGTTAACAAGTTTCAAGTTATCCAAAGATTTCCTGATCTTCCCTATTTCCTGGAAAACTTTTGGTTCATGACAGTGAGATTGCTGATCACCTCATCAATCTGTCTTGCCTTTCAAGACTGGGTGTTTTGTAGTTGTCCTTCTTCCAAATATGCCCAAACACTTTGTAGCTGCTACCCCAACAAGGATTTAATTTTCACCACGTCATCTCTCAGTTCTTTCTGGGAAACCTTCAGATATTGCTTTAATTCCTTTTGTGAAGTCTCCAGTTCAAGTGTCCTCTGCATATTCCCATTCTTGGGAGGTGCAGCAGAATGGTGGAACATTGTAGTAGCAGTCTCTATTAGGAGCACTTTGCCTCCCTCCCCTCTCCTGCCCCCACAGCGTTTGAGCACACTCAGGTGGCGTGGCCATAAGAGGGGCTTTGGCTCCATTGCTGCTTCAGTTCTTTCCAACTGCCACAGTGTTAGGATGTGAAAGATCTGTTCTTCTTTAATAGTGTCCCTGTGGATGCCCCACTGTAGATGCGCACGTGCCCCATGCCTTTGATCAGAGATTTTTGGTGTCAGTGCCTGTTCAGCCCATGCATGCGGCCTACAATCCCAGTGCCCTACACCCAGGGTATAGAGGGCTGTGCAGGCGAACCACCCTCAGTTCCTTCTCAACAGTCTTTGGCCAGAGACGGAGCCTGGCGTGTGCCTGCTTTTTGTGTGCCTGTTTCCTCTTGTATTAGTGTTTTAGCTTTTATAGTTCTCAGTAATACTAGTTTTAGTACCTTTATAGTTGTTGGAATGTTTGTTCCCCCTTTTTATTTTTCTTAATTTTTTTTTTATTCTCTCCCTCCTCCCCTCCCCCCCCCCCCCCNCAAAGTGGCTTGAACAAATGTCAGGGATGGCGAGTTCCCCAGGCTTTAAAAAGGTGCCTCTCTTGTTGAGACGCAAGCCCTGTTAGTGATGGGTACTTGTAGTACATTTATTGTTTGGGAGACTGTCACATTCCCAGCAAGTATAAGACCTGCTCTTCTTTTAAAGGAAGATCGTAGAAGAACATAAAAATAAAATATAGGCTCTTACTGATGGAGCATGTCTTGAGACCAGCCTCTGATCCAAGGGCAGAGAACCCCCCCATCAGGGACTCTCCACTTCTGTCAGTACCTGTTGTCATCGAGATCACAGTCACTGAGAGCTTCCAAGGAGAAGATGGTATTAAAACTCCGATCTCCAACACTCTCCATGACTGAGGTACTGATCGCCATACCGCTGGTACTGAGAGCTTCCCACTCAAAGTATAAGGAAGGGAATAAGAGGAGCAGAAAAGAGAGCTACTCATCAGAGAAGAGCTGGTCACCAGAGACCTTAGGCCCAGAGTGCTAGTGAAGCTCCGAATACTTCAGGAACCGTGAAACATGCTAAGACTCCATACCTCAGTGGTAAAGGGCTCACTACCGAAGACTACTACTGCCAAGTGGCTGGTTTCAATGGAATCCTCGACCCACTTGGTACCAATATCAGTGCCTCACACAACGGCTTCTGCAACATCTTTGGTGCTGGTACCAAATTCTGTTGTGCATCGAGTACTGCAAGAATTCCAGTACCCAAAAGACCTTTTGGTACCAAATGAGCATGAGGCTCCGCTCCGTGAAACCTACCTCTTTTCCATCTTCCACTATCCATGAGGAGTAGTCGTCGCCTCAGATATGATATTTGGAGGAGCATTCCGAATCGTACTCTGAACTTCCTATTGAAGACTCTCCGACTTATTCCAGGAGATGTTATTCCTATTACAGATCTAACAAAGGCATGATACCAGGTCGCTGCCTTCCAACACTTGGAATGACTAGCATTAGATACCTCCTTCATGCCTTATGGTCTCCTTCATTGGCCTTACTGGGATCCCTGGGTAGTGTATCACCAACAACTTTGGGGAACCTCAGTTCAATCCTAGAAGGAATACAGAAGACCTTGCTCGCTGGTTCCATCCATCAATCCCTCCTGCTCACTCTGAGCCTGAGGAGACCTTTGAGGAGCAAGAGGCAAAGCTGGACAAGGTATTACCCTCCTTACAAACATCTTGTTGTTACCCCTTAATGCGGCAGTAAAGCCACCGTTGTCATCATTATCTGATGACTTTAAGCAATTCCAGGACCTGATGAATTGGATCACTGACACCCTGCAAATTCCCCTGGAAAAAGTCCAGGATTCCAATCACAAGCACCTGGACATGTTGCACACCTGTACCTCAGCCTGGGTGCACTGCCAATTAATTAAGTCCTTCTTGAACCAGCCAATTCCATCTGGCAAACTCCAGCAATGGTCCCCTCTACATGCAAGAGGGCTGATTTTATTTAAAAAAATATATCCTAACCAGGGATTCTGATGCTTTATTTTCTCACCAGCACCAAATTCTTTAGCAGTGGACACAGTCAATGAAAGGGGCAGGCAAAATATACAAAAAACCCATCCCTGATAATAAGGACCAGAAATGTCTGGACCTTTTCGGCTGTAAGAGCTACTCGTCAGCAACACTTCAAGATAGCTAACCACCATCCCCTGATTTCAAAATATGACTGCCCGAACTACGAGAAGTTAGACCACTTACCACAGGACCAATGAAAACAATTCAGTGCCATAATAAAAGAGGGTCAGCTGCTAGCAAAAACTTCACTGCAGGCTTCACTCAATGTAACAAACACTGCAGCCAGGTCTGTTTCCAGTGATAAGGCTAGCTTCCTAGCTTCAGTTGTCTGGGATTCCATGTGAGGTACAATCAACAGTAGAAGCTTTACCTTTCAATGGCCAGAAGCTTTTTGCAGATTCCATGGACTACTTGCTTCATACACTAGAGGACTCTAAAGCAATACTAAGGTCTGCAAATAAAAGAAAGTTTAGCTGGTCTCAATTGGCACAAAGATCCCACCCTGCTCAACTTTCGTCATTCCTCATAGGCTACCATAACGACTGGCTAAGGGGTCAAGGTCCTAAAAGAAGACGACTTGCAACTATGTTGACTGCTTCATCCCAGCCTTCAGTATCATCCAAATGCCTGTTTTGATGTTTTGGTCAAGAGTTCAAACCTCCAATAGCCAGGTTTTTTCAATTGCATGACACAAATGCACTTCCTCAATTTGGATGCCTCATCTCTATTTCTTCAAGCATGGGAGGCTATAACATTGGACAAATAGATATTGGAGGCCATTGCTTCAGGTTCTACATCCCGCCTTTCCACCTCTCCCCCCTTCCCTGTCCCTTTTCAATCAATTGCTAACACAGGATATCTCTTTGTTCCTAAGTCAAGGAGCCATAGAATTGGTCCCACTTCAGCACAGGGGCAAAGGGTTCTAGTCAAGATATTTTCTAATACCCAAGAAAAATGGATGTTGAAGGCAGATACTAGATCTCAGACAATTGAAAAAGAATGTCAGACATCTGAAATTCAGGATAGTGTCCTAGGTGCTATATTTCCTTCCCTGGAATTAGGAAACTAGTTTGTGATGACCCTCAACCTCAAAGATGACTGTTTTTCCATAGTGATTCATCCCTTTCACAAAAGATTTCTTAGTTTCACATTCAGTCACAATCGTTACCAGTACTGGGCCCTATCCTTCAGCCTTTCATCCACCCCAAGGGTTTTCTCAACAATCATGGCAGTCATAGCTGCCTGTCTCCGTAACCTAGAAATAACTCTTTCCCTACCTCGACAACTGGCTCCTCAAGGGTTAGTCATATCAGGAGATTTGGCCAGCAGTTCAAACAACAACTTCATTATTCCAAAGTCTAGACCTGCAGATAAAACTCAAGAAATCAATATTGACCTCTACACAAAGTATTTTATTTTTTGGAGCGTTTCTGGATTTGATAAGGGGCAGAGCTTATCTTCCTCTTGATAGGTTCCTTGCTCTGAAGGACCTTATCCAAAGAGTGCAGCTCAGCCCTGAAGTTCCACCAAGGACATGTCTGCAACTGCTGGGAGTCATGGCAGCTTGCATTTTTTGTGAAACAAAACCAGGTTGCATCTTCAATGTCTCCAGGGTGGCTCAGGAAGAATATGTACCCAACAAACACAGTGTGAAAAATCTGTACCCAACCAGGTCCTACAGTCACTCACCTGGTGGATAAATCCTTCCAAGGTTTGTGCAGAAATCCTGTTCTATCAGAATCTGTCTACAGTCATAACATCGGACACTTCCCTCTTGGGATAGGGAGCACATTTTTGTCCCTATACAGTACAAGGCTCATGGTCACAACAAGAACAGCACTTGCACATCAATCTTTTGAATTAAGAGTGGTCAGAAATGTTGTTGTCCCCTACTCAGAAACAAATCCATCAAGATCATGGCAGACAAAATAGTAAGCATGTGTTATGTCTGTTAAGCCTGGGAAACAAGCAGGGAAAACTGGAAGTCCTGGCACAGTCAAGGACTTATGATGTGATTGGAATAACAGAGAGTTGGTGGGATAACTCACATGACTGGAGTCCTGTCATGGATGGATATAAACTGTTCAGGAAGAACAGGCAGGGCAGAAAAGGTGGGGGAGTTGCATTGTATGTAAGGCTACGTCTACACTACCCGCCGAAATCGGCGGGTAGCCATCGAACTATCGGGGATCGAATTATCGCGTCTTGTCTGGACGCGATAAATCGATCCCTGAACGCGCTACTTCGAACTCCGGTACTCCTGCAGGGCGAGCGGAGTTACCGGAGTCGACGTGGGAGCCGCGAACGTCGATCGCGCACCGCGCGGACGCAAGGTAAGTCGCGTTAGTTCGAAGTAAGATACTTCAACTTCAGCTACGCTATTCTCGTAGCTGAAGTCGCGTATCTTACTTCGAACTCCCCCCCTAGTGTGGACCAGCCCTAAGAGAGCAGTATGACGGCTCAGAGCTCCAGTATGAAACTGCAGAAAAACCTGAGAGTCTCTGGATTGAGTTTAGAAGTGTGAGCAACAACGGTGATGTCATGGTGGGAGTCTGCTATAGACCACCAGGCCAGGTTGATGAAGTGGACGGGGCTTTCTTCAGGCAACTAACAGAAGTTACTAGATCACAGGTCCTGGTTCTCATGGGAGACTTCAGTCACCCCGATATCTGCTGGGAGAGCAATACAGCGGTGCACAGACAATCCAGGAAGTTTTTGGAAAGTGTAGGGGACAATTTCCTGGTGCAAGTGCTGGAGGAACCAACTAGGGGCAGAGCTCTTCTTGACCTGCTGCTCACAAACAGGGAAGAATTAGTAGGGGATGCAAAAGTGGATGGGAACCTGGGAGGCAGTGACCATGAGATGGTCGAGTTCAGGATCCTGACACAAGGAAGAAAGGAGAGCAGCAGAATACAGACCCTGGACTTCAGAAAAGCAGATTTTGACTCCCTCGGGGAGCTGATGGGCAGGATCCCCTGGGAGAATAACATGAGAGGGAAAGGAGTCCAGGAGAGCCTGCTGTATTTTTAAAGAATTCTTATTGAGGTTGCAGGAACAAACCATCCCGATGTGTAGAAAGAATAGTAAATCTGGCAGGTGACCAGCTTGGCTTAACAGTGAAATCCTTGCTGATCTTAAACACAAAAAAAGAAGCTTACAAGAAGTGTAAGATTGGACAAATGACCAAGGAGGAGTATAAAAATATTGCTCAGGCATGCAGGAGTGAAATCAGGAAGGCCAAATCACACTTGGAGTTGCAGCTAGCAAGGGATGTTAAGAGTAACAAGAAGGGTTTCTTCAGGTATGTTAGCAACAAGAAGGTCAAGGAAAGTGTGGGCCCCTTACTGAATGGGGGAGGCAAACTAGTGACAGAGGACGTGTAAAAAGCTAACGTACTCAGTGCTTTTTTTGCCTCTGTCTTCCCGAACAAGGTCAGCTCCCAGATTTCTGCACTGGGCAGCACAGTATGGGGAGGTGGTGACCAGCCCTCTTTGGAGAAAGAAATGGTTCAGGACTATTTAGAAAAGCTGGATAAGCACCAGTCCATGGGGACGGATGCACTGCATCTGAGGGTGCTAAAGGAGTTGGCGGATGTGATTGCAGAGCCATTGGCCATTATCTTTGAAAACTCATGGCGATCGGGGGAGGTCCCGGATGACTGGAAAAAGGCTAATGTAGTGCCCATCTTTATAAAAGGGAAGAAAGAGGATCCGGGGAACTACAGGCCAGTCAGCCTCACCTCAGTCCCTGGAAAAATCAAGGAGCAGGACTTCAAGGAATCAAGTTTGAAGCACTTGAAAGTGATCAGGAACAGTCAGCATGGATTCACCAAGAGCAAGTCGTGCCTGACTAACCTAATTGCCTGCTATGACGAGATAACTGGCTCTGTGGATGAGGGGAAAGCAGTGGACGTGTTATTCCTTGACTTTAGCAAAGCTTTTGATACGGTCTCCCACAGTATTCTTGCCAGCAAGTTAAAGAAGTATGGGCTGGATGAATGAACTATCAGGTGGATAGAAAGCTGGCTAGATCATCAGGCTCAATGGGTAGTGATCAATGACTCCATGTCTAGTTGGCAGCCGGTATCAAGCGGAGTGCCCCAAAAGTCGGTCCAGGGGCCGGTTTTGTTCAATATCTTCATTAATGATCTGGAGGATGGCGTGGACTGCACCCTCAGCAAGTTTGCAGATGACACTAAACTGGGAGGAGCAGTAGATATGCTGGACGATAGGGATAGGATACAGAGGGACCTAAACAAATTAGAGGATCGGCCAAAAGAAATCTGATGAGGTTCAACAAGGACAAGTGCAGAGTCCTGCACTTAGGATGGAAAAATCCCATGCACTGCTACAGGGACAGAGTGGCTAGGCAGCAGTTCTGCAGAAAAGGATCTAGGGGTAACAGTGAATTAGAAGCTGGATATGAGTCAACAGTGTGCCCTTGTTGCCAAGAAGGCTAACAGCATTTTGGGCTGTATAAGTAGGAGCATTGCCAGCAGATCGAGGGACGTGATCATTCCCCTCTATTTGGTATTGGTGAGGCCTCATCTGGAGTACTGTGTCGAGTTTTGGGCCCCACACTACAAGAAGGATGTGTAAAAATTGGAAAAAGTCCAGAGGAGGGCAACAAAAATGATTAGGGGGCTGGAGCACATGATTTACGAAGAGAGGCTGAGGGAACTGGAATTATTTAGTCTGCAGAAGAGAAGAATGGGGGGGGGGGGATTTGATAGCTGCTTTCAACTACCTGAAAGGGGGGTCCAGAGAGGATGGATCTAGACTGTTCTCAGTGGTACCAGATGACAGAACAAGGAGTAATGGTCTCAAGTTGCAGTGGGGGAGGTTGAGGTTGGATATTAGGAAAAACTTTTTCACTAGGAGGGTGACGAAGCACTGGAATGAGTTACCTAGGGAGGTGGTGTAATCTCCTTCTTTAGAGGTTTTTAAGGTCAGGCTTGACAAAGCCCTGGCTGGGATGATTTAGTTAGGGATTGGTACTGCTTTGAGCAGGGGATTGGACTAAATGACCTCCTGAGGTCCCTTCCATCCCTGATATTCTGTGTCAATCATCCGGGCAGAATACATTCCCCGTCATTCTGCAGTGAAGCAATAAATCTTTGGAACTGGTGCATAGCCACATAATCATCTTGGCGTCTTACCTCCCGAGTATACAAAACACCAGAACATATGATCTCAGCAGACACTTCTCCCTAAATGATGAATGGGAGTTGGACTCTCAAGTCCTCAACAAAATATTCCTACCAGAAGTCCACCTTTTTGCTACGGCAGCGAACTCAAAGGGCAGGAAATTCTCTTCCTGTGAGGGACTTGATCCCCAATCTTTAGAACACACTTTCCTCATTATATGGACAAAAGGTCTTTTTTATGCATATCTTACAACTCCAATGCTTTTAAAGGTCCTTATCAAGATCAGACAGGACCAAGCCAAAGTCATTTTGTTTGCACCAACTTGGCTAGGACAAGTTTGGTTTCCTTACATGATCAAACTCACCTCTCTCCTTCTGTGGCAGCTCCCAATCACACATCGATTGTTGTCTCAGGATGCAGTTCAGGCACTTCAACCCATATGAACTATCTGCAATTGCAAGTTTGGTCCCTCAGTGGTTCTCGGGACTAGAGGCTGCCTGATCACCGAAAGTACCAAATATACTTTTAAATAGCAGAAAGGAATCTATAAGACATACTTAATTTCAGAAATAGAGAAGATATAATCTTTGGTGTAACCAGTGGCAATTTTCTCCTATCCAATCACCTCTTCCTTCAATTTTGTATTACCTGTTGGAATTGGAAAAAAATCAGGCTTTTCTATCAAGATTCATTTAGCATCAATTACAGCTTTCCATGTGCCAGTAGAAGTTTTCTCTGTATTTGCTCATCCAACCATCTTTTTCTGCAGATTAGAGCCCCCACACCACTTTGGGATCTCAATCTGGTGCTTTGAACCACTAGCTGCATACTCGCTGGTACGTCTGTCTATGAAGACAACCTTTTTGGTGGCCATCACTTTTGCTAAAGAATTGGGGAAATGGGTCTGCTGTTAGATCCCCATCCTTTTACTTTGTTCTCTAAGGAGAAGGTATCTTTATGACACAATCCAAAGTTTTTATCTAAGGTGTCTTCTGAATTTCACATCAACCAAACTGTTAACCTTCCTTCTCCCTCACCCCCCCAAGCCACATCAATCTACACAGGAGTCTGCCTTTCATACACTAGATGTTAAGAGGGCATTAGTCTTTGACTTGGACAGAAATAGGCCATTCAGGAAGACCCCTAGACTCTTTGTTTCTATTGCAGATAGGTGAAGGGGAGTGCCTGTCTCCAATCAGAGGCTTTCTGAATGGATTGTTGCCTTTTATGGTTTCACTGAGATTACACCTCCCCTAAGAGTATCTGTACGCTCTACTAGATTACAGTCTATGTGTGTAGCCCTACTCAAAGACGTACAGGTTGCTGAAATTTGCAGGGCTGCAATACAGTCCTCAGTGCACACATGTTCTGATGACTGTGCCTTAGTTCACACTGCAAGATCAGATGCCACAGTAGGCAACACCATTCTTTCTTCAGTGAAATTCCCACCTCCTTAAAGGGTTACTGCTAGGGAGTAACCTAAAGTCGAGCACCCACGTGGACACTACTTGAAGAAGGAGATGTTACTCACCAGTGCAGAAACTGGAGTTCTTAGCGTGGGTGCTCTGCTATCCTCCCTCCTCCCCTCTGCTTCAAAGTTGCCTCTATGTACTTTGGGATGAAGAAGGAATCGATGGCCATTTACCCACGTAGCCCCATATAGCCTTGATACAGGGCACGAGCATGTGTGGGACACATGTGCAGGGTGAATGGGCATTGTTACCAAAAATCTCCAATCAAAGGCGCAGGAGAGCATGTGCACCTAAAATGGAGCACCGACAGAGGGACACACATCTCAAAAAATCTCCAGTTACTGCACAAGGTGAGTAACCTCTCCATCTGTAAGAACTGTAGTAGTAAAGTGCCTATCCCCGAAGAGTACACTGGGAATCTGACATTACCTTGAGAATGAACACTTTGCTTGGGAAAAGGCTGTCTCATTGGCATAATCATGGTTTGCTGCTCTTGAACTCAGATATCCCACCATAAATGGGTGCTCAGTACTTCTGAAAACATCAGACCACAGATGTATTATCTTTCAATCTCTCCACTACTCCCAAGGTTTTTACCTTGTGATTCTTGTGATTCATTGTGTGTGGGCACAGCAGTCCATCTACACACAATGAATTGTAGGATCAAAGCCAAAATTGACAAGACAAATTGTAGAAGAAAGGAAAGGGCACATTTATACCCAAACTGCATAAATAACTTCAAATACTGTTCCAAATGCAGTGGATAAATGTCCTGATAGGACTTCTGTTTTATTCTTTTAACACGTTTTTAACAATATATCATTGGCATGATGTACAAGTTTAAATAATCCTGGAAACTTCTACAGTATCATAGGTTATGGTATTTACTTAAGGGTACTGGTGTTCTTCAAACTTGTTTGAAGATGTTGATCATTTTCTGAAGATCCTCAGAGCTCGTTATTTCACTTTTTAAACTCTTAATTTCCTGATAATATTAAGTAATATCCATTTTTTACATACTTTTTCCTTCATTGTAGGGTGCGTCCTGTTTTTCATGCTGCATTGAAGTATTAACGAACACTGACGTTTTGTCACTCTATATTTTTATTTTGAGAACTTCTTTTTTGGAACTGCCCCCCCAACACTTTCTTGTTAGTCTAAATTATTTTGTGCGCTTATCACAAAATGATTGATTGTCATGCCTTCTCAACTCACTGTATAAGCAAAGATAAGCCTGATCACTATTTGAGTGAGAGATGTCCAAAGAGAATTTAGGGAGTGATTTTGATCATTAAGTAATATTATTCTCTCTGAATAGGTAAATAATCACTATGCCAGTGTGATGTTAAAAATCACTGTACAGTAGAACCTCAAAGTTAGGAACACCTTGGGAATGGAGGTTGTTTGTAACTGAAATGTTCGTAACACTGAACAAAGCCTTATAGTTCTTTCAAAAGTTTACAATTGAACATTGACTAAATACAGCTTTGAAACTTTACTATGCAAAGAAAAATGTTGCTTTTACCATTGTTAATTTAAATGAAACAAGCCCAGAAACAGTTTCCTTACCTTGTCAAATCTTTTTTTTAAAAATGTTCCCTTCATTTCCCCTTTTTAATCTCTTCTGGTGCGTGATTGCATACTTCTGGTTCCAAATGAGGTGTGTTCACTGGTCAGTTTGTAACTCTGGTGTTCGTAACTCTGAGGTTGTTCTGTATTATAAGGGAGTCTGGCTCTTAGATGGGATGGATATGTGTAATGCTTTGATACCTTTCAAGTAAAGAGCCTTTTTTGTGTCATTTTTGTGAGAATAGAGGTGTTACCCTTGTGTCCTGGTCAGCTTCAAACCACACTATTCCATAATCTTCAAACAAATTCCTTTTGCAGTAAAATAAAACTTTAAAAAAAATAGCATGTCTAACATGAAGCACACTACTATCCAAGCAACGTTGTAAACTTATTGTGTATTCTTTTCTCTCTCTCTCGCTCCCTCCTCTCCTGCTGTTTCCCCCAGTGCCCCTGTGTTTTTGTGATCAATTCGGAAAAGGGGCCATGCATCTATTCATTATACAATGTCATGTATGTCTGGGATGTGCCATACAAATTCTGAATAATAATCATTCGCCTTTAATTGAGCTAATCTTTAAGGGATTATTTCAGTCTTTCCTAAAATATGGTCTTAAGACTGCTGCATTCTTTAAATTTTGGATTTCTGAAATCCCTGGGACCTCCGAACCTTACATGTCTTTGAAGTGATATTTACTATGCTCACCCTGACATCAATACTGGCTCATGTTCATCAAAACATGTTTCTGGTTTGGCCAATATTAAACATATTTAAGTGTTGCTGATATATATATTTTTAAAGCATCTGTTGTGAATCCAGATGCTTGTCACTACAGCAGGGGTCCTGCAACTTTTTTTACATGTTTTACTGAAATAAATTACATACATTGAAATTTAACCCCAAAGGAAAAAAATGTTTGCTAGTAGTATCAAACATGGGACAATCCCTTTAAGAAAAATAGTCTCTCTTCTTGGAGACTTTTCCCCCTTTTTTAATATTTAAATCACCTAATTTTTTCAGAGCTAAAAAGGCCATATTGAATACGAACACAGGAAATGCCTGCTGAGACAGACAAGTGCAGCATCAGTTTTTTTAGACAGTGGCTAGTTGCAGAAGAGAAGCATGAAAGCTCTTTAATATACCTAATTGCATTAATCTTTCTAATTTCCACTTGGAATTGTACCATGTTGCCTGAAGCTCTGAGGCTTGATAACCTGGTAATTTTATGTTTGGTGCTAGTGAATCTACAAATGATATTGCTGTTATCCATATAAGTCAAGGCTGTCATACACCCAGCCTATGTTTGACAATTAAGAGTGCTCATATCATAATAACGTTCTGCAGAGTGCAGGATTTCCATTGGTTTCTAGCATTTATAGTTGAAGGTAATTTTCTGAAAGTGAACCAGTGGAGGGCAGAAAATAGCAATAGAGGAATTTTAACTGCCCTGCTTCATTTTTCTACTGAACAATTCTGCAGGCAGTGGTAACTTTACTAAGGCCCTAATCCTTATCCGCAGAGATATCTGTGTAGGCATAAGTATCCATCTTCATGAAACTCTTTGCAGCATGGAGATCTAAAAAATTAGTTACAACATAAGGGCAACAGTCTCTGAAAAATTTCTACTTTGTCATGGGATGCCTGTTGTACATTAAAGGTACAGTATCCAGCATGTTGGGGGAATGAGGGGTGCCGGTAAGTCAAAAATTCCGGTTAAGTAAGAGGGAGGGAGTTTGTGTGCGGGAGGGGGCTCAGGGTTGGGGCACGGGAGGGGTGGACTGTGCAGGGCGCAGGCTCAGGGAGGGAGTATGGGTATGGGAGGGGCTTGAGGCATGAGAGGGAGTGCGGGGTGCCCGATCCGGGTGGCGCTCACCTTGGGCAGCTCCCCAGAAGCGGCAGCATGTCCCTACTGCTCCTAGATGGAGATGAGGCTAGGCAGCTCTGCGCACTGCCTCCGCTCACAGGCGCTGCCCCTGCAGCTCCCATTGGCCACAGTGGAACCAGTGCTTGGGGTGGGGTGGGGCGGGGGCAGCACACAGATTTTCCAGTTGGCCTTCAGCAATGACACTAAATATTGTAAATATGCCTTTAATTAAATTCATTTTGGTTTCTACGTGTGTATATCCCTGGGATATACAGATTTCAGTTATAATTCTGCTCTTTGGCAAATCTGGAGGGTCGGTGTGGGTGAAATATGAATAACTTAGGTTTGTCTTTTTAATGGCTGTGTATCAACTCACTGGATTACAGCAGAATATCAAGCAGAATTTGAAGTGCTTTGCAATTCTGCACTAACGAACAAGATTCTTTGTGATGAGATTCCTATATTAACTATAAGATACACATGGTAAAGTAGGCTTTTAACCTCTGTTCTAGAATGTTGAGGTAGAAATAAAACCATATATTAACCATAATATAAATTCAGACTCAGTACAGAGCAAAATCATCTATATGATTGTTTAAATGAACATTTTAAGTTTTATTTGTGATTCTGAGGTTCAAACTTTGCCTGCTTGAAAATTGTACCACTCTTTCTGTTGGTAGTGTTTAGGAAATAAAAGGTGTATTCCAGAAAATTATTTTGGAATATACATAGACTGATAAGTAACATAGCCCTTGGAGCGACAGCACTGGAAAACCTCTACATCAAGTAAATCATGAGTGTGAATTTAGTGTTTGAAGGTTGCTAGTCCTGGAGAATAAAGTACTCTAGGTATCCACAAAAGAAAAAGCCTACACTCTGCCATTGTGGCTCAGCCTTGAGCTAACTTAGTCTCTGTTCATTCAGTCCTTTCCTGCTTTGCTGAGACAAAAAAAGCTTGCCAGTTATAGCTAATTGTTATTATTTCAGCTGGGCAAAATGTATCAGATGAATAGCTTCTCTGAAAAATGAATTTTTGGTTGACCCAAACCTGTTCACAAATTAGACATGAATCTACCAAATTAAAAAATACTCTTTTGGCCTTGAGTAGCAGGAGGAGGTGGAGGAAGCCTTCCTTATAACTTTAAACCCAGTGATTAGAACACTGACCTGGCATGTGGGAGACATAGTTTTGATTTCCCCTTCTGCTTTATGTGGAGAAAGGATTTGAACTTGGGTCATCCACGTTACAGGAGTTGGCCCTAGCCACTAGGCTTTGGGATATTCTAATGTGGGTCTCTCTCAGGCTGTTCCATTGTGGATAATTAGTCATTGGATTGGGAACTTGAACTTGGTCTCCCACATCCTAGGAGAATACCCTAACCACCAGGCTGTAGTGTCATTTTCACGCTCTCTCTCTGGCCAATGACTTCGTTTTCATTCACATTAGCAGTTCATAGTTGTTCTCCACATCAGGCAGAGGGAGGAACTGAACTCTGGTCTCCCACATCACAGGTAGTAGGGCAAATAAAACACAGATTTTTTGAATTCACTGAATTTTTATTGTTTTTTTTTTTATTTGGTTCAACCTGACCCAATTTTTCAGAATTGCTAGTGAACAAAAAATCAGTTATTCATTTAGCTCTAGTAGTGATGGGGATTTTGTGATTCAGATGCTTAAAACTGCACTGAGACATACAAATTTATTTACATTAGTATCAGAAATTACTTTATATTACATAACCTAGATAATCTTAGCCCATGAACCCTTGCTTTGTAAGAGAAAGAGATTCAAGACTGGGTGGCTTATCCTACCCCACTGGGATAAGATTCACTTTTTCATTCAAGAATCTGTCTGGCGCTTGAGACTCAAAATGAGACTGCCCTTGGATTCTCTGGAGTAATTAAAAATTTGCCAAGACCCCTTGGTTCAGTTCACTTCACAAGGGAAAGTTCCAGGAAGTTGGGTGAGCCAGCTTTGTCTGCTTTGTACTATTCTGGCGGCAGAAAATGGATCTAATGGGCAGGTTAATCTGGCCCTCAGTGTTTTAATGAAGAGGTATGGCCAAGTTCTGGAGCTCCATAGCCAAGTCCGAACTTTTTCCAGTTTTTATAGGAAGAGAGGTCCAAATGGGGGAGGGCTAGTTTGAGAAAGAAAATCATCAGGTAGGCTATTTTTCATTCTTCTGTGCCCTTCTCTGTACTATCTATTGAAGGCCCCTGTTGTTGCATCTTTCTGCGTCTCTGAAAAAGAGGAGAAACCCGATTTGCTTTTGATGTCTGTATTACTATGGATGAGTTTTACTGCATCAAGAAATTTTTATAAATATGTTGGGAAATCTTATATTTTTGTTGAAATACTAAAAATATACTTGATTATAAAAGTTTTAACAGTTGATTAAAAAGAAGGGAGTTGTGTGCAGAGAGAAGCCTTCATTAGACATATTTTTCTCTTCATCTAGATCATAAGTCAACTTTTTTCATTAAGTAATACTTTCAGAAAAGTAATTTCAGACAGTATTAGAAAACAAAGCACAATAGCAAAGATAATTTTCATATCAAATATGTGATGGTTTTCTTTAATTTCCTGGCTCCTAGCATTTTTTGGCATCTGCTATCACTTCCACATGTTTGTACAATATATAAAATTACATTACAGTCCTTAAATTACACTACATATACTACACAATCACACTAATTATCATAAATTTTGATATACATATAGTTAATATTGCACACACAACACACTTGGTAACTAAAGATTTCAAGGAAGATGCTGAAATTGTCAAAACCATTTGAGTTTACATTTCCTTAACTTTTTAGTGTCCGTTTTTTAAAAGTTATATGTATAATGATTCTGACACTTTCTAGTGCTCGGGTTACTTTATTTGTTATAATATTGCCAAGTTTTAGCTAAATCTTAAAATTAATATATTTATCATTCAGTTTGTAAAGTTTTGGTTTAAATTTTATACTTGCAGGTCTCCAATAGTCAAGCATCACCACAATCTGCTACTACACCAAGGATGGAAAGTGCTAAAGGAACCACAATTGCTACCTCTTCTAGAACTCCTCCATCACTCAGTCTTCAGGGTCCCTTGTGTCCTCCTGTGTGTCCCCCAGCTCCATTAGATGAATTGTCTCCAGACAGCATTGATGCTCATACATTTGATTTTGAAACAATCGCTCATCCAAACTTAGAGCAAGCCCTTAAGCAAGGGTCTTTAGACTTGGATTCACTAGCAGAAAGTCCAGAGTCGGACTTTATGTCGGCAGTGAATGAGTTTGTAATAGAGGAAAATCCATCATCTCCTAATATAGTAAGTGATCCGCAAAGTCCAGAAATGATGGTGGAGTCCCTCTATTCTTCAGTTATCAATGCAATAGACAATAGACGTATGCAAGACACAAATGTTTGTGTAAAGGAGGATTCTCTAAATGCTCGCATGGAGAAGTGTAGAGTTGTTGCCCAGGAATCACAGTTTAATTTAAGAAACATAAAAGAAGACCTTTGTCACTTTAGAACATTTGTACAAAAAGAACAGTGTGACTTTTCGAATTCTTTAAAATGTACATCAGTAGAAATAAGGAATATTATACAAACAGTAAAACTTTCACTTGAAAAAGCACTGAAAGATAAACATCAAAAAGAATTGCAATCTTTTAAAAGTGAGTATGAAACTAGAATTGATACATTACTAGAAGATGTTGAAGAAAACAAAAAAAAGATTAAAAAGTTAACAGGAGACTTAATAGGTCTTGAAGAAGTTTTGCAAAATAAAGATAATGAATTTGCGATGGTGAAGAATGAAAAAGAAGCCGTTGTTTGTCTGCAGAATGAGAAAGATCGGAAATTACTTGCATTGGAAGGCCAAATGAAGGGTCAGAATTGTGAAATTAAAGAACTGAGACAGTCACGTGAGATGGTATTGGAAGATTTGAAAAAGTTTCATATTGAAAATGATGAAAAAATTCAGCTTTTGAGGGCAGAGCTTCAGAGTTTGGAACAAAGTCACCTTAAAGAATTGGAAAACAATCTACAAATCAGGCATACGCAGGAATTTGAGAAACTAATAGCTGAGCACAAGGATTGTTTAGATAAGTTAAAAAAAGAAAATCAGCAGAGATTCGAACAAATGCAGGAATCTCATGCAGCAGTTGTCCAAGAGAAGGAGCAACTAATAGAAAAGTTAAAACTCAAAGTTTCTGATCTGTTTGACGTGAGGTGCAAATTAGAAGTTGAACTTGCACTGAAGGAAGCAGAGACTGATGAAATGAAGATTTTGTTGGAAGAAAGCAGAACTCAGCAACAGGAGATCCTAAAGTCCCTTATTGATAAGGAAACTGAACATTTAAGAAAGGAGTTAGATAACTTAAACCATAAGATACAAGTTAATAATGATGAATATCAAGTGGGCCTAGTAGAGCTAAGAACTTTAATGACAATTGAGAAAGATCTGTGCATTTCAGAATTAGTGGACAGACATGAAGAAGAAACAAATGTTCTTAAAATTGAATTAAACAAAGTAACCTCTTTACATCAAAAAGCTTTTGAAGTAGAAAAAAGTCTCAAAGAACAAATAATAGAGCTACAGAGTAAGTTAGAAGTGGAAGCGAATGCCCTAGAAAAGCAAAAAGAGGAAAAATTGGCTGTGTGTGAACAGAAGGACAAATTTGAAGCTGTTATCCATAATCTTGAGGAGGAAAAAGAACTGTTAATAACTAACCAAGAACAGGAAAGAAAACTACTTGTTCAAAGGCTCAGTAGTGAAAAAGAGGATGCAATACGAATAACCCTTAAGGAGTTTGAATTACAGAGGGAAGCTGTTGAAAAAGAACTCTTGGAAAAAATACAACTACTTGAGATGCAAGTAAATCAGAGGTACTGTAAGAATTAAGTTGTACTTTGTTAGTGATCTAAAAATAAGATAATTCAACAATTTTTATGGTGTACTGCATTTACAAGGTAGTCTACAATACACCACCTCAGTTTCTAGACATTTATGGTGCAGTTTAACTATTTTGACTTAGAGTTGCAAACTGTTAAGACTCATAGATGATAACATTTTTTTGCATCAGTGGACTCTAAATTAATAAATTAACTCAAGATATTTTGTAGAGCTAAGTTAAATTACTGTTCCTTAACATTCTGGAAAGAACTTCAAAATGAGTAGTTGATTTAAAACCACGTTTAATACAAGCTTTTAAAAAAAGTCAGTGTCTGTAATTAATCTTAAAGTTTGAAACATTTTTAAATGTTTTCAAAAAAATAGAGCTTTTGAATTTCAACTTCGTAAACTACTGAAAAATGTCTCAGAGATCCTAAGCACAAGCAGAGTTTGATAGATTCATTATTTTAACATTACACCTTTTTATCCTTGCATTTGGAGTGTGCAATATTATCTTCTCGCTATCTTGTTAAAAAAAAAGACAGCTATTAAAAAAAATTGGAGTAACTCAGGGTTGGTTCTATGTAAATTGTACATCATCCACATTAGTTCAGGGTACACAATCTGCAAAGATCTAGTTATGGTGCTGGTCCACGGTGCAATGGAAATTTTAGAAACGAGTATATTGTTATATGGTACATGAAAGCTGCTTTAAGAAACCATATTCCTTTTTTGGCAACCAACCACTCATTTGCTGGCAGCAGATAAACCTGCCGCTTGCTAGCTGTTCCATGATAACTTACGTGAAATATATCATCTTATGCCGCTGAAAGAAGTGCGAGTGTGGCAACCAGAAATTCATTAGGTTTACAGAAAAAGAGATCAAATGTTGTTTTTGTTTAAGTGCTGTGAAAACTTCCTTTACTTTCATAGGCACATAAATATAACAGAGGGCAGTATTTTGTTATTTATATTGTTAGCACTTAGTAACCCCAATAAAAAATCTGATTGTGCTGGGTATAGTACAGATGAGTAAGAGAAGCAGTCTCTGAGTTTTCAGTCTAAATTTGATGATGTGGTAGGTAGACAAATGGGCTTGGGGAGTAAGTTGAGAACATGAAATACCAATGAAATAGAGCTCAGCAGAAAAGGAAGGGGGCCCAAGATTTGGATACAAATTTAAATTAGATCTTTCTTTTCTTTTTAAATGTCAGTGAGTGTGATAGAGTTCTAAAATTACTCCTTCTCTAAATGTAGAATTCAAAAATATTATATATTTGCATATGATTTACGTTTGCAGTACAAAATTTTAAAAAGGTGAAATTTGATTTAAATATTAGTTTTATCCACATCAGTTTGATTTTGACACTATCATTTGTATAGTGAAATCTCTAACTATTGTCAGTACTACATACAAAAAATTTACATTAAAAGGTTAAGTTTAGAAAGACAAGTACTCCTTAATTCAATGCAGCTTTAATTCAGCCTGTTTATACACTATGGTAGTCTTTAATTACATGATCACATACTATTTTTTCCATAGCTCCCCTGCCTCATTCAGTGCTCAGAGTAGGTGATGATTACTGAAGGGGTTAGAATCCTCTACTACAGTGGTTCTCACCCAGGGGTAAGCGTACTCCTGAGGGTACACAGAGGTCTTCCAGGGGGTACATCAGTTCATCTAGATATTTGCCTAGTTTTACAACAAGCTACATAAAAAGCACTAGCGAAGTCAGTACAAATTAAAATTTCATACAATGACTTGTTTGTTCTACTCTATATTCTATACACTAAAATGTAAGTGAAATATTTATATTCCAATTGATTGATTGTTTTATAGTTATATGGTAAAATGAGAAAGTAAGCAATTTTTTTCAGTAATAGTGTGCTGTGACACTTCTGTATTTTTATGTCTGATTTTGTAAGCAAGTACTTTTTAAGTGAGGTATAACTTTGGAGTACGCAAAACAAATCAGACTCCTGAAAGGCATACAGTAGTCTGGAAAGGTTGAGAGCCACTGCTCTACTGAGTATTAAGTGACCAGTAATTTTTCAGAGGCTTATAACATTGCCAAATTTGGGTGCATTTTCACGAGGGTAGCAAAAGGAACATCCTTGATATTAGTGTGACACCCTGCCAAATATCATATTCTTGCTCCCAAGGCAAGGAGGTGGTGTAGAGCTTCTCAGTGAAATAGTTGTAGGAATTAATATAAGCAAGAGAGTGTCATCCCTAATTTCGCTTGGACATGGCTGAACTAGGAGAACTGAAACTTTCCAAAAAAATATTCAGCCTGAGGCAGACACCCAGCATAGAAAAATTCAGCCCAGGCAGTTAGTTGGGCAAAGATATACACCTCTACCTCGATATAACGCTGTCCTCGGGAGCCAAAAAATCTTACTGCGTTATAGGTGAAACCGTGTTATATCGAACTTGCTTTGATCCGCCGGAGTGCGCAGCCCCGCCCCCCCGGAGCACTGTTTTACCGCGTTATATCAGAATTCGTGTTATATCGGGTCGCGTTATATCGGGGTAGAGGTGTAATTGATTAAAAACAGGATCTTTATAATAGAAATTATTTGGCAAACTTTACTGTAAGCTATCTATATTAGACAAGTTTCCATTAAAACAGGACTTGAAAAAACTATTAACCAGTGACAAATAGGAAGCTTTCCATGGCAGTTGTGGGGGATGTGTACACCTGCTCATATCACCAATAAAATTGCTATGATGGGAGATTTCTCAGAAGTGTTAGGGCTTGTCTACATGGCTAAATTAGTGAGCAGCAAGATAAGATATAAATTTACAGTGCACTAGCTATTTCACACTAACTCCCCATGTGGACATTCTTACTGTGCACTAAAAGTGCCTTTGTGTGCTTTAGCTTAATACTCTTTAAAGTGTACTAAGCTAAACCGCTCAAGGCACTTTTAGTGCACAGTGTGCCCACATAGGGACTTAATGCAGACTAGCAAGTGTACAGTAAATTATACCTTAATTTGCTGTGCACTAACTTCTTGTGTAGACACACCCTTAATGTAGTCAGAAACCCAGATGTGAGCTCTTTTAATGGATTCGTCTGTGTGACTGTATGACTCAGGAGATTAATAGGATATGGAGAATTTGATTAGAAGATCACTAGTTCATTTCTGGACTATGGGGTAATAACAAATAGAGGCAACTAATGTCTGGACAGAAGCCCATATGTAAAATGATTCTGTCTCATTCCAGTTCTTATTGGATAGGGTTTTTTCTCCACACACGAAAAATTGCTCTCCAAAATTTAACTAATTGGCACCCTTGTTGGCCATCTTAGAAAGGTGAAAGATAATTCAGTCTTCATACCAAGACTAACTTCAAATGTCTATTGGTGGTCTCTGTAGAACATCATTGAAGCACATTAACAGGCAGAATGGTAAAGCTTTCCCTTTCTGTGTTTTCTTAGTCCATGAATAAAAAAGCAACAAATAGTATAGAATATGCTGCAGAAATGTCCGGGATGGGGAAAGTTTTGCAAATAGAGCAGTTCCCCCACCCATTATGAATCATGTAATGGAATATTTTGTGTTCATGTAAAACAGAAAGGTCCTTGTTTGTAAGGTCTCATCCCAAATATGCCCACGCTATATATTGCACTTTAATAAATAAATTCCCTTCACAAATGAAGAGTTGAGTTGATTATTGCATGATTTAAACTGGTTCAAGGAAGTCTAGATATTTCAGATCAGGTTCCTAGCTCATTAATCCATCCATTCTGAATTGCATAGGTGTGCAAGGGAGAAAAAAAGGGAAAGCAACACTTATCCAAGCTTCTGCATGTACGCAAAGCAGTGTATGCAATATTTGCTATGATATTATGCATGCATTGTTTTGTTTGTGTAGGGCCTAAAGTGCTATGTTTTTTAATAATCTAGCTCTGCAAATAGTGCATACTTAAATGTTGTTGATCTAAGCACCATATTTTCAAACAATAATGTACAACTTTTAAAGGTATATTACTTTTTTAGATTAAAGGAGTTGTGTGCTTCTACACGTCTTAACTATGTTCAACTTTAGGCCCAGTTCCACTCCCATTAAAGTCAATGGCAAAACTGCAATAAGTAATGGTGGCTTGCTTCATCTTTCAGACACAGAAATGTACTCAGTGGGTAAACAGTTTTATACTTTTTTTGTTTTGAAGCTTTTTATTGGAAAGTTCTTTTAGCATGAGTAAAGTACAAGAACAAAAGTGAAAGAGTAAGCAAATTTACAAGTTAGTATACTATAAAGTCTGAAACTTTTAATCTCTTGTACAAAAGTTGCAATGATTTTTAAAAGTGCATATTGTCTGTTTTATATAAAGGGATGGGAATTTTGATGATTTAAACAAAGGTAATCAAATCTAGGTTTTTTTCCTCTCAAACTGCATTAGTTTTAGACTTGTTGTTACACTTTGAGCCTCAAGTTTATTTGAAATACCTATATAATTAATAATGAATGAGGTCACATAGGTCTGTAAGGAAAGAAGGAGGAAAGGGGGAAATGAATTCAGTGGTTCCTATTATCAGTTGCTTAAATATAAATTTTGTAAATCTAAAAGAGCTCTCGTGTTGATTCCAGCATTAGTAACTGAGAAATGCAGCTAATCAGTTTCTTCTGCTCACAGGCAGCTATTGCTTTGGTTGCAAAGAAAATAACACAAGTGCAGTTTGAGAATGAGAAGGAATTTGCATAAAAAATATGCTAGGCACAGAGATGGAAGTGGAAGAAGTGCTTGGAGAGATGCACAGAAACTGAGCATCATGACTAGCATGGCAGGGTATGTAATAGGAGACAAGTTTCCGTAATTATTTTAAGATATGGACCTTGATGCAGGAAGATTTTGAAAGGTCTAGAGGTGTGGGGAGAATGACTCCAGATTGTGAACATTGGCAATGGAGGGTAGAATTGTCAGCAGTAATAGAGAATTGAGGAAGTGAAGAAAGATGACTAAACCCAAATTATTTATTTATATTAAGGTTAGAGCTGATGATGTACCTTCCATTGGTATGTTTCAGACATGATGATATGTAGGACTGGACAGAAAGAGGGAGGCCAAGAGTAAAGCACATTTGGAAGTGGTCAGCACAGAGATAATGGTTAAAACTGTGTCTGCGCACTTCATATAGAAATAAGATGCACAAAGAACAGATATCAACTTACGACAGAGGCTTATTGGACCCCATCAGGAAGGGGGCAAAGGGAATATGAGGGACTGCTAGGGGAGACACTTAACGGTAGTCAGATAAGTAGGAGAACAAGAACAATGCCATGAAAGCCAAACTACTAAATTATGAAGATACTTAAGAATATGGATGGGGGAGGAAGAGGAGGAGAATGAACCATAAGCTCCATGACTTAACCAAAGAAAAATTGCGGATAATACTTACTTAAAATAAAACCCAGTCATTTTACAAACACAACAATCTGAAATATCAATATCAGAAGCACTCATCATCATCAGTAAAATGTAACACTATTTGAAAATAGCTTTTTAATTACGATGCATGCTTCTGCCAGTGCTAGCAGTAATAGACATGTTTCTGAAGAGTGGATGTCAGACTTTGACATTACAGGTGATAGAATTGAAGTCTCTGAGATAGAACTGTGGAAGCCTACAGTAGTATCCTTGAGAAGCCCTTTTTCTGAAGGAAACTTTTTTTTTTTTAATGACTGGCACACATCATCTTAGTTCATTGTTGTGTTACCACAGCTGATGGCTGTACTTCACATATTTAAAATTTTGAGAGATTTGGGACTTAATTATTAGGATTCTGTGTTATATATAGTTATGGATGGAGCAGAACTCTTCAGATTTTATTAATCAAAAGTATAAATCTACATTTCTATCCTGTCCACATTCAATAATCTTCATACTGGATTTTCATCTGCTTCCAGAGGTGGAGACAGAGACCAGACATTTTTCATCAGTTATATTCCCAGGTTTAGGACTATCCACTAGGAAAACTTGCCAAAATTCTTTGCTTTCACATGCTGATACAAGGAGGCCTGGAATCTGCCTGGAACAGTCTTTCTAATATGTAGAACATTTTAATTCCATTAAGACTTTTTAAAGAAGTAAATAAGCTTCTTTTTGGCAATTTTAAAATTGAGTGCAAAGCAATTATAGATTATACTCAGGGCAATTCTGTTCCAAAAAAATTAAAAATTCTGCACATAGTATTTTAAAATTCTGCATATCTTATTTGTCAAAATAACCAAGTAATTCAGACCCTGGGTCTTTGTTGGAGCAGACGGGAGTGTCTGGCTCAGCAGGACAGGGTTCTAGGGCCCACGAGGTGGCAGGGAAGGCAGGGGCAGCTCCCAAGGGGGGTTCTGTGATCCAACCCGTCACAGTGAGTTTCCCTTCAAAGATTGCCATGGCGCAGGTCATCCTCGCCCAGACGGTCTTACAGATGTCAGTCCCCAATAGGGCGGGATCGCTCCCCATCCCGGCACAGGTCTCCATCCCCCCGGTACCACTCGTCAGGCAGGCACAGATCCTCGCCCTCGCTGGTTGCCGACCAGGGTTATCCGGCAGACTCAGGCCTCAATGGCTCCACCCTGGTCGCCAGAAGGGCAATGGTCAGACTCAAACTGGGAGTTCAGCCCCTCGCCAAGGAAGGATAATTCGCCACCGACCTTTGAAGCCGGTGCGGCACCCTGCAGCACCGGCATGGCAGCAGGGACAGTAGCCCACTCAATGGCCGCACTGGAACCCATGGGGTGTGCCCATAATGCTGGTTCCATATTCCCACCAGTCCTCCCTTGCTGCTTCGGACAAACCACCCCAGCATCGCTGGCACCGGAGTCGGAACACGGTACCGAATTCGACGTGGGGGCAGTGCATCGGACTCCATTACCTTAGAAGCTGTCCCCGGAGAAGGAAGGGAAACCTGCCCCTCCACCAGTGATGCAATCGTCATTGTCGTTTCCAGACGAAGCGGTGGCAGATCCCTCCCAAATGGGCAATCTTCTCCCTCCCCCCCTCCCCCCCCCCGATGACTTCAAGGAGCACCAGGCCCTCCTTAAAAGGGTAGCTACCAACTTGACCTTAAAAATTGAGGAGGTTGCGGAGGAGTCCGACGACATCATTAACGTTATATCCTCCTCCACCCCAGCCCAGGTCACGCTGCCTGTCCACCCAGGAGTCCTTAAGATTGCCAAATCGCTGTGGCAGACCCCCTCTTCGATTCCGCCTACTTCTAAGAAGGCGGAAAAGAAATATTACATCCCTGCGAAAGGGTTCGAATATCTGTATACACACTTTCCTGCGGCGTCACTGGTCATGTCTGCTGTTAATGAAAAGGACAGGAAGGGCCAAGTCAGTGGCATGCAGAAAAGTAAAGATGCCAAGAGACTGGACTTATTTGGCAGAAAGATTTATTTGACAGCAGGCCTGCAATGTCGGGTGTCCAACCCTTTTAGGCCAGGTACAGTTTTAACCTGTGGGACTCCCTTAACAAATTCAAACAAGCCCTCCCGCAGGACCAAGCAAAGGAGTTTGCTGCTTTGGAGGACAAAGGCACAGTGGTGGCAAGGGGGACCTTCAAATGGCTTCAATGGCGATGAAGCGCAGCTCCTGGTTGCAGTCCTCTGGGTTATCCCAGGAGATGGAGGCGACTATACAGGGCCTCCCTTTTGAAGGGGCGGGGTTCTTCTCCCAGCTTACAGACTCAAGACACCATGGCCTTAAAGGCTCCCATGCCACCCTCCGCTCCTTGGGCCTCCATACTCAGCAGGCCAGGAAGCTGTTCCACCCTCTGTCTCCTCCACCTCCATAGTCTAGGTCCTGGGGGATTCCCCAGCTAGGCACCTACAGGAGAAAGGATAGAGACAAAGGGTCTAAGCATCGAAACACATCATCTTCCCATTCGTCTGCTCAGCCTGGCCCTTCCAGGAACCAAGGAGGCCAGAAGCAGTCATTTTGAGGGTGCACTTGAGGATGACGCCCCAGTCACTTCTCAGGATCCACCCTCCCACTCGTTCCTCGACTGCCTCCGTCCCTTCTGTTCGGCCTGGTCTTGGCTGACCTCGGACTGTTGGGTGCTCAAAGTAATATCCTCAGGTTACATCCTACAGTTCATGGCCGATCCTCCCACCACCCCCCTTTTTTATTTTTTTTTAGGGACCCTTCTCATGAGCAACTCCTTGTCCCAAGAGGTCGAGAACCTCCTGTGCCTGGGGGCAGTGGAGGAGGTCCCTCAAGACATGAAAGGAAACGCGTTCTACTCTCACTACGTCCTAATCCCGAAAGCAAAAGGGGGCCCCAGACCCATTTTGGACCTGTGCCGTCTCAAGAAGTCTCTCAAAAAGTTGAAGTTTCGCATGGTCTCCCTGGCCTCCATCATCCCCTCCCTGTTCCAGGAGACTGGTACGCCGCCCTCGACTTGAAGGACACGTACTTCAATTTTATCAGGGCACAGGTGCTTCCTTCATTTTATGCTGGGCCAGCACCATTTCCAGTTCACGGCATTGCCATTCAGTCTCTCGTCAGCCCCAAGAGTGTTCACAAAGTGCATAGCACCAGTGTTGTTCAAATTTACCCGTTCCTCAATGACTGGCTAATAAAGGGTTGATCCCAGGATCAGGTGCAGCAGCATCTTGATCTGGTTTGTTCCACCTGTCATGACCTGGGGCTATTAATAAATGACCTTAATCCCGGTACAATTCATAGAGTTCATTGGAGCGGTCCTCAACTCTACTCAGGCCAGAGTCTTCCTCCCCAAGGCTCGGTTCCAAGCCATGGCAGACCTCATCTTGTGCATGCAAACCCACCCTCTTCCCACAACTCACACGTGCCTGCACTTGTTGGGCCACATGGCAGCCTGCACTTATGTGGTCCGGCACGCACGGCTCCACCACAGGCCCCTGAAGGCATGGCTGGCATCAGTCTACGTCTCCCAACAAACACAGTATGGACTGTGTGGTCTGCGTCCTGGATCATGTACTGTCGTCACTCACCTGGTGGCAGAGTCCTGCATTGGTGTAGGAGGGAGTTCCCTTCGTGGCTCCGTCCTCGTCCTGCACCCCCGTGGCTCCGATGCCTCGGACCTAAGGTGGGGAGCCCACCTGGGCAATCTCAGCATGCAAGGTTGTTGGTCGAGTTACGATTGCTCCCTACACATCAACATCAGGGAGCTCAGCGGTTTGCCTGGCCTGACAAGCCTTCCTACCTCACTTAAAAAAACAGAGTGGTACAGGTCCTGACGGACAAAACAGCGGCTATGTTCTATATCAACAAGCAGGGCAGAGTCAGATCATCTGCCCTTTGCCAGGAAACCCTCAGGCTCTGGAACTACTGTATACATACAACACGGCACCCATCTCGTAGCCCCACCCCGGGGCCCGGAATGCTTTGGCAGATCACCTCACCTTCTCATCTTGCCATGAGTGGTCCCTCCACCTGGAAGTGATCAGCTTCATCTTGCAGAGGTGGGGAACTCCCCAGGTGCATCTGTTCGCGTCCAGGCAGAACGAAATTACATGTTTTCTGCTTGATTCAGGGGATCGACAGACTCCCTGTTGGATGCTTTTCTACTCCCGTGGTCGGGGGCTTTGTTGTACACCTTCCCTTCAGTACCGCTGATTACAGAGTCCTCATGAAAATCAAGCAGGACAGGGCAAGGTGATTCTCATAGTGCCGGCTTGGCCGTGCCCGCACTGGTTAGGCACGTTGCAGTCCTCTGAATCTGAAAATGGCGGCGCTGCACCTGATGGTTTGGCTGCTGCATGGTTAAATGTGGAGGAGCAAGAATGCTCGGCCGCTGTCCAGCAGGTCCCGTTGGGCAGCAGAAAGCCCTCCACCAGAGCAAGCTACCTGGCCAAATAGAAGTGGTTCACTTGTTGGACCTCAGATGAAGGTATTCGGCCCGAGCAGACTTCGCTGCAGTTGATCCTGGACTACCTTCTGCATCTCAAGCTCCAAGGCCTGTCCCTTTCATCTATCAAGGTCCACTTGGCCGCTATCTTGGCCTTCCATCCACCGCTCAAGGGTAGGTTGGGTTTCGCCCAGGACATGACTGCCAGGCTCCTAAAGGGCCTCAACACCTCTACCCGCACATCAGGGATCCTGTTCTGCCATGGAACCTGAATCTTGTGCTGTCATGGCTCACAGGACCCCCTTCGAGCCATTGGCTTCCTGCTCTCTCCTTCTCCTGTCCTGGAAGGTTGCATTTCTAGTTGCAATAACATCCACCCACCAGGTCTCTGAGATCAGGGCGCTTACCTCGGAACCGCTCTATACGGTCTTCTACAAGGTCCAGCTGTGACTGCACCCGGCTTTCCTGCCCAAGGTGGTCTCACAGTTTCATACAGGCCAAGACATTTACTTATCTGTCTTTTTTTCAAAGCCACATAAATAGGAGGAGGAGCATAGATTGCATTCCGTAGACCAGGGGTCGACAACCTTTCAGAAGTGGTGTGCTGAGTCTTCATTTATTCATTCTAATTTAAGGTTTTGCATGCCAGTAATACATTTTAACGTTTTTAGAAGGTCTCTTTCTATAAGTCTATAATATATAATGAAACTATTGTTGTATGTAAAGTAAATAAGGTTTTTAAAATGTTTAAGAAGCTTCATTTAAAATTAAATTAAAATGCAGAGCTGGTGGCCAGGACCCGGGCAGTGTGAGTGCCACTGAAAATCAGCTCGTGTGCCGACGTCGGCACGCGTGCCATAGGTTGCCTACCCGTGCCCTAGACATCAGGAGGGCGCTTCTACATTGAAAGGACTAAGCCATTCTGCAAGTCGGCGCAATTGTTCGTTGCGTCAGCTCAAAGAATTTCTTCTTGGATCACTGCCTGCAATAGCTGCTGCTACGATCAGGCAAAGATGCTACCTCCGGCAATCATAACCACCCATTCAATCAGGACGCAAGCCTCGGCAGTTTTCCTAGCCCAACTGCCCATCCAGAACATCTGTAGGGCGGCCACCTGATCGTCCGTCCACACGTTCACGTCCCATTATACACTCGCTCAGCAGGCCCGGGACGATGCTGGTTTGGTAGAGCAGTACTGCAAGCCACTAGACTGTGAACTCCGAGCCCACCTCTGAGGATACTGCTTGTGCATCACCTAGAATGGAATCAACATAGACTCATAGACTTTAAGGTCAGAAGGGACCATTATGATCATCTAGTCTGACCTCCTGCACAACACAGGCCACAGAATCTCACCCACCCCCTCCTGTAACAAACCCCTAACCTATGTCTGAGTTTTGAAGTCCTTAAATCGTGGTTTAAAGACCTCAAGGTGCAGAGTATCCTCCGGCAAGTGACCCGTGCCCCACGCTGCAGAGGAAGGCGAAAAACCTTCAGGGTCTCTGCCAATCTGCTCTGGAGGAAAATTCCTTCCCAACCCCAAATATGGCGATCAGCTAAACCCTGAGCACGTGGGCAAGACTCACCAGCCAGCACCCAGGAAAGAATTCTCTGTAGTAACTCAGATCCCACCCCATCTAACATCCCATCACAGAGCATTGAGCATATTTACCGCTAACAATCAAAGATCAATTAATTGCCAAAATTTAGGCTATCCCATCATACCATTCCCTCCATAAACTTATCAAGCTTAGTCTTGAAGCCAGATATGTCTTTTGACCGCACTACTCCCCTTGGAAGGCTGTTCCAGAACTTCACTCCTCTAATGGTTAGAAACCTTCGTCTAATTTCAAGTCTAAATTTCCTAATGTCCAGTGCAAACATTTGAAGAAAAAAGAGTTACTTACTTACCTTTTCGTAACTGTTATTCTTTGAGATGTGTTGCTCATGTCCATTCCATTACCTGCCCTCCTACCCCTCTGTCGGATTAAGCGGCAAGAAGGAACTAAGAGGGCATAGGGTCGGCAGTGCCTAATATACCAACGCATGAGCGCAGCACTCAAGGGGGTGCTACAGCCAACCCTACGGATACTGCTAAGGCAAAAATCTCTGAATGTGTACATGGGCGCGCACACACCTATAATGGAATGGATATGAACAACACATCCTGAAGAACAACAGTTACGAAAAATTAGGTAACGTTTTTTTCCTGTGTGCATGCAGTGGCTCAGAACTCCCCCAGGAGTATGATTAAATTTTGTTCTTACACTGTTAAACTACTTCAAATTAGCAAAAATGTCATTTGTAAATGAATTCATTACATACTATTATGATACTGGTATAATTCCAGTGCGGTTTGACTAAAACCTTAAAATATTTTCTGGCACCCCTTTCTTGTCCTTCACCCTCTCTGATTGTACGTGGAAAAACAGTACTAAAACAATTGAGACTGTTATTTATTGTGTATTAGAACAAAAGATTTCAGGAATAATGTGTGTGACACTCGGCTACATGGACCACAAAGTCAGCATAGGAAGGAAAACAGGGTCAGAATAGGATGAACAAATCCAAAGATGTTCAGACAGGGTCCAGATAAAGAGAGGAGAGTTAGTAATTGGATAAAAAACTTTGGGAAGCTGTGCATGGCCATAACATGTAGCAGTTCTCCACATGCCTGGACCTACTACTTCTGAGTTAGAGCAGAAAAAAGGGAAAGTTGAAGGCCGGATAAGGCTATCGAAGAATTTGGACACAAGATAAGATTGGCAATGCTGGAGCCAATTCAGAAAAACTGCCCAGAGACAGAACACCAAACATAACAAAAGCAAGACAAAGACAGTCTGTGATTATAAAATGTAGTATTGTAATTCTTATGTAACAACAGGGTAGGTGAAAGATATAGTATGTATACCCTTGTACCTTGAAATTAAACTAAGGCCTGGGTTCTTGGTTTAGTTTTATCAATTACATACAACAGATTGGTTTTGTTTTTTTGGAAAAATATGACTTAGGTTAGACATTGGCATACTTCTAGGAAACCAGCAATGCTGCAATATCTGGGATTTCTTTTCAGGAAATAGAAGACTGTAATTATGGTAAGTTGCTGGACAGGAGACCGTTGATAAAGGCTTAAGGAGAGAAATCTGGGAAAACCATGCAGATCAAGGAACAAGCACAGGTTTTCAAAAGTAAATCATATGAAATCATATAGGAACTAAGGGACTGTGAAAATAGGATCAGGAAACTGGATGCTTTTGGCAGTGGAGAAGATAGACTTATAGGTTGCAAAGAATAGGAAAAATGACTTTGTTTTGAATTTGTGTACAGAAAATTTTCTTACTGTCAAATACAATACACCTCTACCCTGATATAACGCGACCCGATATAACGTGGGTTCACATACAACGTGGTAAAGCTCTGACACGCTGCTCTGAGCAGCGTGTTAAGGGTGCCAAGCCGGGCTGGGGCCGAGGGGTTGGATAAGGGGCAGAGGGTCTCGGGGGCAGTCAGGGGCTCCCCCCCCAGAGTCTAGGAGGCAGAAGCTGGGGGGGGGCAATTTTGGGGGCCTCGCAGGCCCGGGGGATTAGCGGGGTGCCGGGAGCAGCCTGCTCCGCTTCCCTTGCCCCGGCCCTAGCCGTGTCGCTCGGGGGAGGGAGCTTGGGGGAAGGGATCCCCCCCGCACTCACCGGCAGCGACGGAAGTGGAGCAGCCCGGCCCCAGCCTGCTCCACTCCGCCAGCTCCCAGCCATGGCGCTCCGCTTCCCGCCGCAGGTGAGTGCGGGACCTTTCCCCAACCTCCGCACCCCACCCCACCTCCAGCGACACGGCTGGGACAAGGAAAGTGGAGTGGGCTGGGGCCGCATCGCTCCGCTTCCCGGCACAGGTGAGTGCGGAGGGCGTCCTTTCCCCAACCTCTCCGCACTCACCGGCAGTGGGAAGCGGAGCAGCCCTGCCCCAGCCCGCTCTACTCTGCCAGTTCCCAACTGCCGCACTCCGCTTCCCGCCGCAGGTGAGTACGGGGGTGGGGGGGGAGCGTCCTTTCCCCAACCTCCCCGCACTCACCGGTGGCGGGAAGCGGAGCACCGCGGCTGGGAGGTGGCGGAGTGGAGCGGGCTGGGGCCATGTTGCTCCGCTTCCCGCCACTGCTGGTGAGTGCCTGTCAGGGGGCGGGGGGTGTGGATAGGGGTCGGAGCAGTCAGGGGACAGGGAGCAGGGGGGTTGGGTAGGGGGTGGGGTCCTGGGGGTGATTAGGGACAGGGGTCTCTGGAGCAGGCGGTCAGGGAACAAGGAACAGGAGGGGCCAAAGCAAGTTCGATATAACACGGTCTCACCTATAACGTGGTGAGATTTTTTGTCTCCCGAGGACCGCTTTATATCGGGGTAGAGGTGTATGTATTATATTTGTTTAAACTCATGAGGAAATGTAAACGGCTTCTGGGAACAAAGGGTAAACTTGTGTATATGTTTTAAGGGATATTAAAAGCAATCTGCCAAACAGTTTTTAAAAATTGAACCTGTACCCCCTTTTTTTGGTTCCTTCTGACTTTTTAAAAATAACAGAAAACCCTCCTCAAAACTAAGTGGCTGCGAAAAAGAAATAAGGGGAAATATACCAAATGCTCCCCTGCCTCCTTTTCCTATTGCTGCATCCATTTACCAAATGGTGGAAGTGAAAATTGATGATGGAAATTGATACATAGGTGTGACAAGTAAAAGGTCTAAACTACATAATCAGATTATGATTTTGCATGATCACTTTTCACATTTAAATAATATTTTGGAGCACTTGTGTATGCATGCATACATACATATGTTGGACAAAGCCCATCCTTACTTTTTTGACCAGGTGTTCTATTAATTCTGGTATATACGTCAACTAGGGAATGAGTTGTAAGCTCCATTGAATGATTTATTGTTCATTGTCTCATTTTAAAGTACATATGAAATTAAGAAAGCATCCTTGTCTCCTTCTTAAGGAGGATGCCAATGCTCCTTTAGTCATAGGGCATGTATTTGCTACCTGAGTGCGCTTCCGTATTTCAGAATTACACCTCTTCCCCGATATAACGCGGTCCTCTGGAGCCAAAAATCCCTACCGCGTTATAGGTGAAACCCCGTTATATCGGGGTAGCAGCGGTAGAGCTCAAGCGGTGATTTAAAGGGCCCGGGGCTCTCCGCAGCAGCCGGAGCCCCGGGCCCTTTAAAGCGCCGCCCGAGCCCTGCTGCCGGAGCCCTGGGGTTACCGCGCTATATGCGAACCCGTGTTATATCGGGTCGCGTTATATTGGGGTAGAGGTGTATTGGACAGCTGCTTTGGCTTTTGGTTCCCTAAAAGCCCCAGCTTGGGTGTTTAATCGCAGTACATGAGTTGTAATTTTCTGTATCACCCTCTGTTTATTGCTCACTAACAATTTGTTTATGATGGTATAAAACAAACTAGACACAGCATGTGTCTATCTGCTGGCCAGCTAAATGTTTTTCTCAACATGAAAAATAATCAGCATTATGGAGACATTAATAGTGACTCAGTAGTGAAATTTGAGTTGAATTTTGCACTGGAAGCAGGGATTCAACCTCTTGGTTACATATGAAACATAAAAATATCCTCCCCAAAATTACAACACTTAGAAAATGAATTTTGTGAGAATTTATGAGAATAACTTACTTTAGGATCAATGGTCACTTTTTCCTGTTCTTCATAATTGAAAGTTTTCTCCTTCCGTGGAAACCATAACTCTGTCCTGTAGTGGCACAATACAAAGCTTTCACTAATTTTTCCCCCACTGTTACTCACACCTTCTTGTCAACTGTTTGAAATGGGCCATCGTGATTATCACTACACATTTTTTTTTCTCCTGTTGATAATAGCCCACCTTAATTGATTAGTCTCGTTAGAGTTGGTATGGCAACCCTCATTTTTTTTCATGTTCTCTGTGTGTATATATACAGGTCTGTCGCATCTTAGGCGCATTTAACATGTGCGATTTCAGCTTTATGAGGTAGGCAAAAACAAGAAAAAAAACAAAAAAAAGAGAAAAATAACAATTTAAATACTGTTTCTGTAGGGCAGGCGATTCTGCCCGTCATTACACTCAATGTAATTTTGACTATACGCGGTTTTCGCTTTAGGCGCTGACTGCGGAACGTAACCCCAGCGTAAGATGAGACAGACCTATACACATCTTCCTACTGTATTTTCCACTGCATCTGATGAAGTGGGTTTTAGCCCACGAAAGCTTATGCCCAAATAAATATGTTAGTCTCTAAGGTGCCACAAGTACTCCTTGTTCTTTTTACTTTTGATGAAGGCATTTTAGTGTTTGTGGACCCATACTGATTAAACTGATATTTAAAGATGCATTAGATTACATGTTATTACAGGTCTGTCGCATCTTACGCGCATTTAACATGCGTGATTTCAGCTTTACATGGTTGGCAAAAAAAAAGAAAAGAGAAAAATAACAATTTAAATACTGTTCTGTAGTGCGGGCGATTCCGCCCGCCATTACACTCAATGGAATTTTGACTATACGCAGTTTTCGCTTTACGCGCTGACCGCGGAACGTAACCCCAGCGTAAGATGAGACAGACCTGTACTTGTATTCAGGTTTAAAAAGTTGATGACCACTTTCATTATGGAATGTAGCAAAATCTTTTGTCGTAATTTCCAGCCTTTCTTCCCCAGAAAATACACTATTTCGCAATCTTCCAAGAGTGGAAATTTAGAGAGAGCCCTGAATCCAGAAGAGGGGAAAGTTTAAATAGCAACTTAAAATTTTCAGAGAGAAGTGTAATTTTTTTTGCTTACTATTTATAGAAGGAGCACCTAGAATAAGTAAGGCCAGGTCTACACTACAGATTTATATCGGTATAATGACGTAGCTTGGGTGTGACAAATCCTCTCCCCTGAGTGACATAGTTATACTGACCTAACCCCCTGTGTGGACAATGCTATGTCAACAGGAGAGCATCTCCTGGTGATATAGCTACCACTTCTCGGGGAGGTGGATTAACTATGCTAACTGGAGAAGCTCTACCGTCTTCACTGAAGCACTACAGCATTTCAGCTGCACCCGTGCATCTGTGCCGCTATAGTGCTGTATGTAGAGACAAGCCCCTAAGTTTAACTGAAAGTTATTCAAGATATCTCTATTTCTGCGAGTTTGTTTGCTGTGTGTGTTTTGACAGCATTTTTTTTAATAGTGGATCTCACTGTGTCTCTCGTATAATTAGATTTTCCATTTGTGTAAGTCACTGCAACCAGAGGAGACAAAAACATTCTTAAAAAGTAGGAAAGGCCAGTTGTAAAATCACAAAAATTGGCATAACATAGGACTGTGTAATCTATGCAACTCCTTTTAACTCATTTAACTTCATTAGATTTCAAGTTAAAGGTTCCTTTTAACTAAAGTTCTCCCCTATTAAATTTCTTCTCCAGAGGTTTGTTTACCTATTGTTCAGTGAGCATTAGAATCTTGTAACTGGCTTTCAGTGCAACTGAGGGTATCCACAGCATTAATACACTTGCATAGAGAATCTGTACTAGTTTTTGCAAATGCTCACATTTCTAAATTTCAATGGAGTTTCCTTGAGGAAGGTCCAAAAGGAGTAGATTATCAAGCTACCTGTTAGAGGCAGGTAAATACACTCTTACCATTTAACACTGATTTACAATTTGAACTTTCCTCTCCCATAGTGATACTACAAATATTATAGAGAAGTAAAAAAAATTGTATAAATACACTGCTACCTCAATATAACGCCACCCGATATAACACAAATTTGGATATAACGCGGTAAAGCAGTGCTCCGGGGGGCTGCGCACTCCGGTGGATCAAAGCAAGTTCAATATAACACGGTTTCACCTATAACGTGGTAAGATTTTTTTGGCTCCCGAGGACAGCGTTATATCGAGGTAGAGGTGTATGTGTATATTTTGGTACCTCAGACAGAGTAAATAAGAAATCAGTGTTACAGTTTCACAATAACTATACTTGTGGTTCCCCCTCTGTTGTCTCCCGAGGGCACCCACTTAAGGGTTTCTAATTCCCAGCCATCGCCTCTCTTGGGCAGAGACCTGCATCTTTCTCACTCCTGACTGGGGTTTTAAGGCTGCACAGCTCCATGATTTTACACTGAGATATCCCCAGCAAGCCAGACTGCCTAAACGGGCAAGTTCCTACATTTTGCTCTCTCTCTCTTATGGGACCCCAGTGGGTCAAGTCACTCCAACACTCAAGGATTTTCTCTATTCCCTCCCACCCCCCTTGGACAGAAGGTCCTGTCCGTTTGCTGGATCAGAAAGAAAGCCCTGAGTCAGTTTAAACATAGGCTATTTATTTATTTTATTTGTCGGTCTCTGGAGAATCCAATTTGAACTATTTTATGCACACCCCCACAGGAGGTGGTAACTCTGTGGGGCTTATAAGCTTGCTGATTTGCTGTAATCACCACCAACAGTTTTAGTTCCTGGAGGAGCTGTGGTAGCCCTCCCCCACAGAGTAGAATACAATCACATATAGGCCACTCTTTTAAAACAAAGGGCCCCCCAAAAGTTGCTCTGTCTGTCACAATTAGGTTGTATTCTCTGAACATTGACAAGTTTAGAATTTACATAGAAGGCCCTACTTAATTTGTGATATTGCAAATCCCGCAATATTAGGCTTCTATCGCAGTTTTGATTTTAATTAGCTTACTTTGCGCAGTCCACAATTTTGCATATATTTTGAGGTATGCAACACACACTTTTTCCCCATTATTAAAGTAGAACCCCATTTATCTGAGCTGACAGTGGCTGAGGCTTGGTCTGTCAGCCCTGCGCATTAATGACTGGAATATAGTTGAAGCAAAATGTCTCGTTATCAAAAAAAATGAGCAGGCATAATATCTGAGTGCTTATATTGTTCAAGCAATTTTTTTTTAAACAAATAGGTCTTCCCTGGCTTTTCCAAATTACTGCAATTAATAAAGGTCTGTTATTACTTTTCTGCAATTTTCCATGTCTTGTCCGCAACTCAGCTACAATTATTTGACAATCATCCCGTGATTCAAATAGGGCTTTAATTATATAACAGCGAGGAAGAATATTCAGTTGTGTCACACAGGGAAAACCAAATAACTTTCAGTGTGATACAGTGGGTCAAAAACAAGGTGTCAAAAACAATGAGTTAAACAGTCTGTCTGCCTGGGAACCTAAATCAGTAAGATTAAGAAAAATCAGCCAAATTGTAAAACATTTATAATTTAATGTAGGTTAATTCCTCCATGAGTAGCATCTCCCATGCTTTGCATGAATAATTGCTAAAAGTGGGACTAGAGAGGCTCCACTAGCATGCTGTAACAACCACTTTTATAGTAGTCATGATTGACAGATCAAACTTTCACAGTAGCTGGATGGTATTCATACCAATTTCCATACATTTAAAAGTGCCAGCTGTTAAGTTACAATGCCAAAATACATTTATATTAGTGTTCTTTGTTTTAAGAAGTCTTTAAAAAGAATAAATTCTGCAAAACTTATCCCCATAGTGTGAGCTCTTCTGTTCGAGCATAAATTACCATTACCTCATCCCAGTCATAATTGTTACTATTCTATTTTTTTGCTCCTACAGTTATGTGATTGGCTTGAAATCTAAAAATAGAGTTTAATAAATGAACTCTTTATTTAGGAGTGGCAGGAAATTTTGAATTGCATCCCTGGCTTGTACCCTTTGAGGGAAAGTTTAACTTAGATGTTTTAACACGTTTGTGTACATTTCTAACAGCATTGTTAAGCAATAAGTTTTGACAGCAGCACAAACACTGAAAAAGTATGTAAAAATATTCTGTGAAACTTGTGCAAGAGACCATCACCCTGACTAGAAAACCTGTTTTAAGAGAGTGCCTCAATCTCCCCATTTTGATTAAATTTCGACTCCTTTTTATGTTAGAAGACTATCTTCATTGAGAAGTCAGTTTTTGTTGGTTCTTTCAAATGGCTTTTTAAGACAGGTGTCACTGTATAATGGAAGTTAGATTTTTTTAAAAGGTACATTCTATGATTGCAGTGGGAAAGGCATGTATCTCTAAAGATACAGTCCACCAGGATTCTCACTCCTGAATTTCAGTTTCTCAGGACTTCCCTAGCTTCTGAAGTTTTTTCATCCCTAAGGACATTAGTAATCATACGGAATGTAAACCAGACTGCTTACTGGCAGTTGCCCACAATCCTCAAAGCTGAATTTCTGCCCTTGGAACCTTTTAGTCAGTTCCTTTTGAGCACCATCAATGAAACATGCTCAGGAGCTGTCTCTTTTAT
The DNA here is from genome assembly GCA_003942145.1 of Platysternon megacephalum. Lineage (NCBI taxonomy): Eukaryota > Metazoa > Chordata > Testudines > Platysternidae > Platysternon > Platysternon megacephalum. Next base: position 8,846,806 of record QXTE01000033.1, read on the forward strand.
GTCCCAGTCTTCCAGCCAGTCTGTTATTAATAAATAAGAGCTCACTTCAGCACTTTAAGGACTTTCAGTGACTATCCTCAGTCTCTTGAGACTTATTTCTCAATGCTTTGCTGCTTGTTTTGACACCTAATTCCTATACTTCAAAGCTTGCTTTGCAATTTAGTGTTACTTTTCAGCAATATAATGCCTATTTTTAGCACTTTCATGCTTACAGACTTAAACACTTAGCTTTGGTGTCCATGTTTCAGTGCTGTTGCTTCATATTTCATGGCTTCAGGCCATGTCCATGTAGCCGAACAATGACTGTAATGGACAGCATATCCACTGCTCTATCTTTGGAGTAAGGAAGGAGCAGGGACTCATCAGGTTTTTCTTTGCTTGCCTTTATCTGTTCTTGAACTGTATTTCTGTAATGCATATTTAAATTGTAAACATTTTCTTTTAAAGTCCTTCCATTGAATTATCTGCTGCATCAAGCTTGGTTATTGAGCTTCAAGAAAAACTTGAGGAAGAGAAAATAAAATTTTTGGAGCAACTTGAAGAGCAAGAGAAAAGAAAGAATGAAGAAATGCAAAACTTTAGAATGTCTCTGACTGCAGAACAGCAGGTAAAGGAGTCATCAAATTTGATATGTTCTTTCTGGGATTTTAGAGATTTTAGATTTTTGCCATCTCTAGTTTGCCATCTGGTACTTCCTAAATTCACGTTGTCATCTGACAACATATTATATAAAATTATATTAAATTTCACAGTTCAGAAATGTATTGGACTTTTGTAAGCATGTTCTCTGGGACTTGGGCGAAAGGAGTCCAGTTTAGGGGAAGTGTTACTATGTCATTGTTTTTTCTATAAGCTTTTGTTACCATAACTCTTCTCCAGCCAAGAGAGCTAAATTTGAGCTCCAAGGTAAACTCCATTAAACATAACTTCTGATTAACTGCAAAGTATCTCTTAGCAATATTAAACTCACTCTTTCCAACACCAAGCAGTTCATTGTCACATAACTGTTCCCAAACAGCCAGCTCAGGTAGAGACTGAGTTTTAGAATCAATTCGAACCTCCAACTTTGTATGTCAGTGTAGATTTATAAAAATCTCTCTAGGCACCCATCCTATGCTAATGAGTGTCTAGTCAATAAATTAAAATACAAAACCACCAAAATAAGATTGGTCTCATAAAAATATCCTCCAACTCATACCATCCCCAAAAGTATTTTAAAACAATTGATTTTGCAGCATGGTTTGCACAAAGTCAAGGACTCTTTCTGGAGCATGCCCTGCCTTGCAGCTTCATCTCATTAATAGATTGAAAAGGGAGCTCCACTTGATCCGGTTTCAGCAACATCAGTATGGGACAAGGACTGAGGCACAGCACTATTTCTAGGCATTTGAGCCATCTAACTTTTTGGACTATAGCCATCAATTGCTATGGGCAGAGAGAGGAGAAGTGGGTAGAATCTTCATGGACAAATGAAAATTTTCTAAAAATGTGGGTCTGCAAATATACTGAAACCAGAGCAGATCTTACACAGCAAATAATCTGAGCAATAACGGATATAGAAGTGTTTGACATCTACATTTATTTTCAGTATTGTAGGCTGTGCAGAGTGTGGAGTGCAGAATGCCGCTGCCCATCCATGTGTCCTTTTTAGAGGATTTTAATTAAGATTTCATGGCCCTAGAACAGATGATAATTAATAATGTTCTGTACAATAAGTTGACTTTTATAAGATTTCTCTGACCTTAATGTGTCAATACATAGCATGCCATTTTCCCCATCAGCAGCAGAGCATTTGAGGAAAGATCTCCCTGATGGCATTCTGTTAAAATCTCCACTCTTCATTTTTTTCGGGGCTGTTTGTTTTCACATGCTGCAAATCCCACAAAATGTAGCATCGTTCCACCTGTTTAAAATGTATTGTAGCAGTAAAAAATGCTGGAAGTGTATCTGATTGGTATAGCAATCACTGAACCTTTTAGGCAGTTTTCATTCATCTGTGTTCAGTGTCTTAGAAAAGTACTTGTTGGTTTAGTTTTTAGTGAACTATATAAAGTTTGCTTTATTATATCTATAGTAGCACCCAAAATGTGCTATATACTGTACAGGGAAGACAAATTCCTTGCCCCAAAGAGCTTACAGCTTTAAGGTATGCAGATAGATGATGACTAGTGAGGGAAAGGGATACAGCTTACTAAACAAGTCAAGGTGATGACTGGCACACATCTGTCTAGTTTCATTTCTTTTCTTTTTTTATTATGTAATTACTACCTCCAGTTGCTCCTCTACTAGGTTATTAGTTGGTGATGTTCTTCTGTGTATTGCAGCAGAAGTAGATCTTAAAAAGGGATTTGAATGGGAAGCTGTACGGTGAAGACAAGAAGCTTGAACTTGATACAGTGCAGAAAGGGAAAGCCAATGAAGTGATTCATGGAGGAGGGTGACATGGGCAAATAATTGCATGAGGACTGACTAGCAGTTGTTTTGTTAAAAGTTGTTAGTTTGTGCTAATTAGCCAGGACTCTTACTAATTTGTGCTAATTAGTCTGAACACCTGCTTGCCATTGGGAAATACTGTCTTCCAAAACTTCATGCAGTGCCCTGAAATCTATTTCAAGTTCATTCAAAGTATTCATATTTTAATGTGGTAATATGAATACCACATTATGCTTATCTCTAATTGTAAATAACTTGGTTTAGTACAAGATCCTACAACATCCACTCTGGTCTTAAAGAATAACTGGTTTCTGAGAACAGTGTGTTATTGGATTTGTCAAGAACCAGAAATGTACAGATTCAGTGTTTTAATTTAATTGTATTCTTGAATACAAAGGGCCTTATTCACACCTAATATATTTCTTGTGATTATTTTATTAGGACTACAACTGTACACCACACCTCACAAAACAAAATTAGAACCAATCCTAACCCAAAGGCCCTCATAATTGAACTCCAATTAAAACTAGCAGGGAAACATTTCCAGTATATGTATCCTTTATCAAAAATGTACTTATTTAAGCTGATTTCCTTGCCTTTCAATTTAGTTTGGGAAACTGCAAATGGCAATACTGTGGGTTCTTCCTTGTTTTCTGTCTTACATGTGTTGCTTTCATTTACACTGTACTACTTCTACCTAATGCTATTTCTGATTTTTCAGACTAATTTTAACACCGTGCTGACAAGAGAAAAAATGAAGAAAGAAAACATAATAAATGATCTTAGTGACAAATTAAAAACAATAACCCAACAGCAAGAGAGGGATAAGGGTAAGTAAATATTCTGTCAACACTGATAGATTTTGAAATAGTCTACATTCAGTTTCAATCCAAATAATTGTTATAATATCCTGAGCTGCTTTTTTTAAAACAAAAATCTTTACATGTTTCTATTATCATCTAGATTTGATTGAAACACTTTCTGAAGATCGTGCTCGATTACTGGAAGAGAAGAAAAAACTTGAAGAAGAAGTGAATAAGATGAGAAGCAGTAATTTTATTCCATCAGCATATTTACCTACAGCTTCAGAATCTTGTGGAGCCTGTGCACCTGATCTCCCAGCTGAAACAGAAAGAGTGGCTTCAGAGATTACAGATGAAGGAAGGCTGGATTCAGCAATGGAAACTAGCATGATGGCTGTACAGTAAGTATATAAGAGGCATTATATTAAAATATGTGACTGTATTTAGATCATTACACCAGTGTATAGTTGAATATTTCAGTGTACCAGTGAGCTGTTCAATTAACTTCTTCTTACTCATCTGATTTTTTTTGCTCAAAATGCCTTTTTTGAGATGCGTGTATAAAATGTTAAAATGTCACCAGCTATCAGAAATGTATGTTTTTTAGTGACTTAGCAGAGAAAGAAGTTAGAGCAGTGGTTCTCAACCCACGGCCCAATCAGCACACAGCTGCGGCCCATGTGACATCCTCAGGGCTGTAACTAGGGTGCGGTGGGCCCAGGCACAGAACCAGCTGGGAGTGGGGGGGAGTAAAAATGGGGCGCACTGGATCGGACTCAGCATCAGCTCCCCAGCAGGATCAGGCCCAGCGATATCAGCCGTGTCCCCAAGCCCCCACCCCTGAGCCGGATCAGGCCCAGCCGCACAACCAGCAGCAGTGTGGAAGTGAGGGTGGCAGTACACTTTGCCATGCCACTCTTACAGTAAATGGTGACTTTTTTGACTTATTTTACTAATTTAAAATTCTCTTGGTATATATTTGCCAGTGTTGAAATGAAAGGTACTATATCAATTTGAATTGTATTGCTGTCATATAACAAATACTAATCTTTTTTTTTTTTGGTAGTTGTATGGGTAGTATATATATTTGTGGATGCGGCCCACATAACACACAGAAAGCTGCATATACGGCCCACAATGGTAAATAGATTGAGAACCAATGAGTTAGAGGCTAAAAAATGGTAAAGTGAAGATGAAATAGGCTTCAGTGAGTAGATGAACATTTTAAAACTGAGCAGTAGAAAAGCAGTAATATACACTTTGTCCCACACACTCAGGAAGTAGACAGACAAGATGCAAGGGATGCGATTGAATTAGGCTGCAACTCTTACTATCTTCAGTTCATCTGGGAACTATTTGGCAATAACTCTTACGGGCAGGTCATCACTCCTTCCTTAATTATTTCCACCTGGTTGGAGGCTGCTGTCATCACCTCACTCCTCCACACTTGGTAGCGTGGTTTTAATTAGTTTTTGCAAGGTAGTGCAGGTATGTCTCCCCTAGCTGGAAATTACACCTCCAGCTCCAGGATAGACCTAGTCCAGTGTAGACATAGTCTTAAGTCCACTTATAATTCTGGTTAATCAGGGAACTGGACCCCTTATGGGGCAAGTATCTGCACTGGACACCTGCCACCTGTTAAGTTGCAATATCTTGATTCTTGCATTCTGACTTAGCCTGTCGGATCCCTGAACTGCTCTGAGGAAGGGAAAAAACATGCCCTGTACCAGTCACTCTGGCAGTGAAGGAAAAATTCCTTCCTGATCCCAAATAAAGCAATGCGCATAGCAAACCGAAAAACATGGTCCTACCTTAATCCCAGGAGTGGGATCTACTAAACTGGATGCAAGAGGGGGCTCCGGCCAGAGGAACAGGGCTCATATACCCTTCTCCAGATGCACAGGGGCCAATGTCTTACCTGAGCCCCACCAGTTTAGGTGTTTCTCCCCCATCTCTTAGCCCTGAGTGGGGGACAAGACCATGAAAGGAGCCATTACCCCTTTTTCCTGCCAGTCCAGACAAAAACCCCAGCAGATGCATTCTGGTCGTCTATGGAGGACTGGCTGAGTATATGGTGCTGGCTCCTTGTTTGCAACTGCTAAATAACATTAAAAGAATGTAAAACACAAATATGTTGCTCATATTACTTTTCCCTGTAAACAATTGCTGTAGTTGTCATAGGAAAGTTATTGAATCACCAGTGGTAGGTGAGATGGTCATGCATGTTGGGTGTTTAGGAGAGATGATGAAGCCAGGCAATAGCAAATGGGTGAAGGAGCCTGTTCAAGACACTCCTCCTTAAGATTTATCCCCATTATTGGAAACAAATTCAGGAACCTAGAATTGTAGCAGTTTTCCCTTTCAATCCTGTCATTTTTCTATTGATAGTAGTCTTACAAAAGATACTCAAAATGTGATAGTTCTTAACCATTTATAGCAAATGTTTGTTATGCAGAAACCACAGAAACTGGAGACCACAACCTTTGTGAAATAGTATCTGCAATCTTTAAAATTTATTGTTTTACATTGTTATGAGTTGCTATGGTCTCTCTTGTTAAAATTTGCTTAGGAAGAAAAATCTCTTAAGTGCAGCTTATTTCACAGTTAACAGAAGAAATGCTAAATATAGAGGCGTTAGTCTATTTCAGTAAACGACTAAAATTCTCAGCTCTCATTCATTTCCATGACTAATTATTCTTTTTTAATTGTTATTTTCTTTATTAAAAATTGCAGTTGTAGTGGTTCCCTCTGAGGCCCTAGCATCAGTGGGGTGATTCTTTCAGCACAGAGTGAATTAGGGTTACCGTTTCAGCCTTGAATCGGAATTTCCTGCATCTTCCTCATTTTGACAAGAAATGCTGTTTGTTCTGAATTTTACAATTATTTCTAATATTCGTTCCTGAACACTTTCTATATGGTTTATCAGTTTCCTATATACTTCATTAAAATCAAAGTAATCTATTTTTATATGCAACACTGGAAAAAGGACTAGTTTGTTTTTGTTAGTACACCTCTACCTCGATATAGCGCTGTCCTCGGGAGCCAAAAAATCTTACCGCGTTATAGGTGAAACTCCGTTATATCGAACTTGCTTTGAGCCACCGGAGTGCCCCCCCCAGAGCACTGCTTTACCGCGTTATATCCGAATTCGTGTTATATCGGGTCGCGTTATATCGGGGTAGAGGTGTAATGAAAATGGTGGGGGGAAAAAACGTCTTCGTCACTAACAACTAGTTTTCCTCTGAATTATCTAAACATTACAATTTAGTATTAAAATGGGAGAGTAGTAATTTAAAAAAACTTCAAAACAACACCACAGTTTTTATTATGTGGATCTTTGACACTGTCAACATATGATTGCCTTAGTTATCTTTCACTGACAGAGGCTACAGTTGATAAATTATTATTGGAGAGCATATTCCCATGTTAGATAAGAAATGAAGTATAGTGTCCAAAAGTTGGGTCCAAATTTGGTGAAAAATGTACTAGTATTTCTCAAAAAAAGCACTCATTTTAAGCAGTTAGTAGTTTTGTTTTTCTTTAAAGTCTAATGCAAAGTTCGGGGGGGGGAGGGGGGCATGCAGGGAGGGAAACTACTGAAGTTGAAAAGGGAGGTAATTGTGTTTCTACCCATATTTCTTCTCTTCTCCCTCTCCTACCTCTGCTAAAATAATCTTTCTTAACCATTCTTCAAACTGTCACCCTCTACTTTTTAAATGCTTTCTGTGGTTCTCCCTTTTCCATCATGTCTAATTCTTGTTCTCGCCTATTAAGGTGCTTCACAACTCTACCTCTACCTGCTTATCTTCGCTTGTATTTTATCAAGTTGCCTATTCCTCCTCTCTCCACTAGTAATATCAGACTTGGCCACGTACTTGTTCACTCCTCCTATAAGCATATTTGTACACTCTTCATCTTCTGGAATGCTTTCCTCAAGCTAATCTATAAAGCCACTAGACTCTCCTATTCCTTTTCAGTACCCTTTTTACCACCAGGTTTACAGGAAATTGGAATCTAAACTCCAAGAAAATTTGTGGTGACCTTGGGAGTGATTTTGAGTTTTACTTTATCGTACTTTTAGTAGTGGGTTTTTTTCCCTTACTTTTCTCTTAAAACAAATTCTCTTTTGCAAGATAAATGAACAAAGTACTTTATCCTTGCTTTTGTTTTTAGTGACTGTGTTAAGTAGTGTGCAGAATTCAATCATTTCCAGTGGAATTCCCAGTATTTATTGCAAAATATTGAAATTGTACTCTCATATGCAATATATGAATTAATCTATATTTTGTCCAATGTGCAATGGATAAAATTTTTAATTTGACTCCATCATGATTACATTTTTTCTGTGCATTGCTAAAGAGAATGTGACCTTTACTCTGAAACTGTCCTGTGTTCATAAGCAGGCATTCTCAACCTTTTTCTTTCAGAGAACCCCCTTCCCAACATATCATAAAACTTCATGGCCCAGTGGGGGGAGCCTCCAGGCTTCAGCCGTGGGGAGGGCTTCTGCCCCATGGGTATAGGGGGGCACCTCAGGAGCCCCGTGGGGATGTGGGGGCTTGGGGCTTCTTCGCCATGAGAAGGGGGGGAATGGGGTGGCTCAGGGTGCCAGGGCTCGGGGCTTCAGCTCTGGCTTGCAGTGGGGCTCAGGGCTTTTGCAGTGGCTCAGGACTCCGAGCTTCAGCCTCCAGGCTGACCAGCCCTGCCTCCTTTTTCAGGAACAGAAAAAACATAGACCACCTGGAGCCGTACATTTACAAGGCAGAGATCTCCCTTGGCCCATTCACAGAGTAAATCGCTCAAACACATACACACCACAGAAATGAGGATCTCTCAAAGTATCCCGGGTCTCATTTTTTTCTCCCTCCTCACCCCCACCAGTCCCTTAGTGGCTTCTAGACCCTCAAATTAATCTCAGGAGGATTATTTTGTTTTTTTGGGGTGAGTAGAAAGTTCCTGTAGGGCTTCATGTCCCAAATGTTAAATTGGAGAGAGAGAATCCTCATGGCCCAATCACATTTCTCAGGACAGCAGAAGACACAAGAGGTTCTCTTTTTGCTGTGCAAATAATTCAGTCAAGAAACAGAGACCAACAGGCTGAAAAGGAAAATAGAATATCCAAGTCAACACTGATCCTCTTTCCCTGATTCCGATCTAGCCATGAATGGTCATCAAAGGAAATTAGGAAACATTTTGTTGTTCTTGACAATTTGAGACAGTATTTTACAATGTGATAGTCACAACTGGCAGAGCTAAAAAAGGAGGAAACAACAAAAGTACCCTACTGCTTAAATAATTCCTTTCAAAATGTAAATGCGACAGGGCCCTTCATTCAAGGATGTTATTCAAGAGGAATGGAGTAACCCTCCTAACAATGGGAAACCCTTAGCAAAAGGACCATAACATTTTACAAAGTTAGAGAACCCAACACTTTTACCCAAGGTTGGAGTGATGGTAGCTGCCTTTGCAAGAGAGATGGTGATCCCGATCAAGCGGGGCTTGCTTCCAAAAGACTCCATCAACACAAAATTAGTCAGTGTCCACAAGACATCCCACCCTCAGTGAAGCTCTGTGTAAGAGAGCTACAGATATTTTATTGAGCATCTGGAACCACTCACCAGGCATGGCATGATGTCAAGTTTCATCCCTCAAGTAATTCTCTATTAGAATGATGGACAGGGATGTAGAATGTATTGACAGGCTCCCCAGTTCGGCTACAGAATCCTCGAGTACTGTGCTGGTACAAGCCTCTCTGAATGGAAAGCAGACCCACATCATCTTGCAGCCCAGCGTAGTACGATTTTTCAAAACAAGAGCAAGATTGGTTTTCCAAAAATGGGATTAGCCTCTTGTTTTACACGCTGTCACAACAGCACCCTTTGAAGCATAATCTCTGTCTATAAGGACCTGTTAATTAGTCTCTATCATCTCTGTTATAGTCTTAGTCTCAAACTGGTGATTCTCTGAATTCTGGGATGCTGTTGTGTTTGCTTAATGAAAAAATGATGATCAGGATGCCAGAATAATTCCTAACACAGTTGGATTCTACTTTCCATATTTCTCAGGAAATTCTTTTCCTCCACCTACTCAAACACTCAACATTCCACAGAATACAGGCTTTAACATAAATTTAGATGCGCTTGCAGCATTCCGAAGTATATTCCAAGAACATGCAATCAATCTTAAAGTCAACATCTATAGTCATCTCTTTTTGCCAGATGCGCCCAGCCCTCTGAGCATCTAAAGCTACTCTGGACAGGTGGGGGGAAAAAATGATATAGTCAAATCATGTAAACCATCTGACCTGCTAGTTGCTGGGGGATTTAGAGCTCATTCCACATCTTTTATGATATCATCTTGGGGGGAAAAAATGTCTTTGCAGGTCTTTATTAAGATCTTTATCAAAGACTTCAAAATGGACTACTTGGTACCTTTTGGTAGGAAGATGAACCAGTTCCCAATGAATTTATAGATCAAGGTACTTCTAATCTGTATTAACTCTTTTTTTTCCCCCTCTCTGCTTGCTGCTATGTTTTATTGCTCATTACTTTCCCCATCTTGGGTTATGTTACGATTCAGAATCTTAAAATTTAGTGTCTGATAATTCCAGAAAGAAAGTTAACATCTCACACAATCTGACCTGCCCATATTGTCTTCATACTGGGAGCCAGGAAGTAATTTTATTTAGCAATCCTCTCTCCTTATGGGTGAAAATGTTAAAGTTTTAATTATAATTGGTTTTATTTCTTACTAATTTGTCTTAAGTATTTCTACAGCTCTGGAAGAGTTCTAGTATATAGAAATGAGGGGCTTTGCTTTGTGCTGGACTTCTCTAGAATCCCTTAGAAGCCTTTGAGATTCACATAGACCAAGACACAACACTACCCATTAGTGACTGACAGATGTTAAACCCAGAAAGGAAATTTCTGGGCACTAAATTTTCCATTTAACTTGAACACACCATAATAAAGGAAAACTAAGAAATGGTAATGCTGGTGCATATACCAAGTAAAAACAGCAAGGTAGCCATATTGATTCTTGCATCATAAGAAGGACAGTAGCATGTGCTATTTGCCATTAAAATGGACAATTTTGCATTCAAATATATTTGAGTATTTCAAACAATAACCTCAAATTTTATATTATTATTATTCTATATTTCTTTTAAATAGCACAAATACAACAGGAGATACAGCCATAAAACAGTAACTTTCAGTAGATAAACATTTTGGAAAAGAGAAAACTGCATTATTTCATATTTTCTTAATCTCTCAAATGTTTTTCTTTTTTCCTTAGTGAAAACATCCATATGTTGTCTGAAGAAAAACAGAGGATAATGTTGTTAGAAAGAGTGAGTAGATTCTCTTCTATTATATTCATTCAGCAACTTAATGGTGTGTAAAGTGCTTTGAAAATGACTAGTACACGCGTAAAGTTATGATGCAGTAAATGATTATTAAATTCTGGTGCACATGAGTATTTGCAAAGGAAAGTGCCTTTTCCAAGGAATAATGGGATTGATTTTCATTTACATTAAGACTAATTCACACCATTCTTAGTGTACAGAATCTGAGAGTGAGTCTGTATATAATTTACTCCATCTTTAAGGACCACTTACACTTTACGATGTGTAAAGCAGGCTTTGTATGAATGAGAATCAAGGCTAGTATTTCCATTTTAAGTAGTTGTAACACATTCTTGATTTGTTCACTGTATTATTTGATGTTTTTATAGCAGAAAATTAATCAAGGAATTAACCAGTGCAAACATCTGGGTTTCCTAGAGAATAATGGATATTTACAGTAATATTAAAGGAAATAATTCCACCAAGTGATCAGAGATTAAATAAATTCCATGCAAGTTACTGCAGACCAATTTTTCTTTTCACATATTAATCCAAGACGTGTTTACTCTTTTCAAAACAAGGCAATTAAAACACTGAGACACAAAGTATGAGAAATGCTTGAAACTACACCTCTACCCCGATGTAACACTGTCCTCGGGAGCCAAAAAAATCTTACCGCGTTATAGGCGAAACTGCGTTATATCAAACTTGCTTTGATCCACCGGAGTACGCAGCCCCGCCCCCCCGGAGCGCTGCTTTACCGCGTTATATCCGAATTCGTGTTATATCGGGTCGCATTATATCGGGGTAGAGGTGTAATTTCAGAAGAAACAAAGCAAAAGGATTTCATCCACTTCTCTGGCACTGTGTTAATTTATATCATCTTAATTAAAAGTCTAATGTACTATAACTCTGGATGGACAGTTCTTTAAAAAAACAAAAACAAAAAAACTGACATTAGAACAGTAAGTGTTTCTTATAATGCAGTCCAATTATTTTGTGTGGTTTTTTTAAATGCAATGTTTTAGTCTAGAATTTCAGTTCACAAATCAGGAAATTAGATTATTTCCCCTTTGTAAGTCATTCTTCTGTGTGTTGTATTTTGTATTCGAGTACTGCTTTGGACAGAGTTTCTGACTGATTGGACCGTGTCGGTGAAGTCACAGCTGTGTAGCTACTCCCACTGGTGCAACGACTGGGAATATCATCGAAAATATCTGCTGTTTTTAATTGATTAGACTTTTTTTCTTTGAAGTACAAGTCTGAAAGGTTTAACAACCCACTTCCCATTTCCTTTTTTGTCTCCAATCCCATTCCTGCCTTCCTTTCTCTTCTTCAGAGTTAGGCTTAGTTTTTACTTCACTTAAAATTCTATTTTGAGCTTCACACCAGCTCCTAGTTCAGTATAATCAATCAGATTATCTCTGTTTCATGGTTAAGCTGTAGTAAGAGCAGGGAGATGACACTTCCCCCAGTGGCTTGACAGCAGGCTCAGCGACATCATGGTGGTTGCCAGGTTTTTTCTAACTTTAAATGTCTGTACCTTTTTGCTTGTGAGGAGATTATAAACATTTTCCTAAAATTCTGAAACCTACAACAAAAAGTAGTTTGTGCATGAACAGTGCAGTGTTCATCAGTTCAAAACTATTTGGTATTTATTACAGGTTTATGCTATATAATGAACATAAATATTAAACTGGTTATTCATTTTAGATTACTGTCTCCTACAGACATTACAACTTAAAGAAGAGGAAAATAAGCGATTAAATCAAAGATTGGTAAGTACATTAAACATTTGTGCACTTGTCTGTTCATAAAATACTTTTTTCAAAAATAAACAAGCATTTTAAAAATGTAAATTCTAATAATTCTCTGCACACCTTAAAGTTTAACATGCAAAGTAGAACAGAGTAAGGAAAAGAAAAAAATGGCTATGAGGAGTAATCTAATTCCATATAAGATGTTTTTTCATTGTTGGGGCAAGGGCAGTTTTCCATAGAAGAAAACTTGGAGGCGGCAGGGTGGGGTGGAAGCAAAGGGAGACTTTTACTCTCACAAAGCATACAAACCAAACCAGTCTTTTGAAAAGACAGGCAAAAGCATTAACTCCAAGGGTCACATTTTTAATAAGGTAAACTTGCAAAAATGCATGCACACGTGCACATCAGGCATTTAGTTTCGAAAAAAATTATTCAGATGGTTTATGGACTATATTAGCTTTTTAAAAAATAAATTTTACTCAAAAGGGAGATTAGACCCATGTGAGGGAATGGAAATGAGACAGGAGACATAACAGCTTGCCATATAATTCAGATGGAGTATGTGGGTAAGTCAGACTGCAACCCACATGAATTATATGGGGTTTAAGGTGACCAGATAGCGAGGGTGAAAAATCGGGACCGTGGGTGAGGGGTAATAGGCACCTATATAAGACAAAGCCCCAAATATCAGGGATGTCACTGTAAAATTAGGACATCTGGTCACGCTAATGGGGGCATGCAATTCAAACTACTGCTCAGATTTCAGTTTAGGAGAGTAGGTGAAAAAAAGTGCTGAAGTTGGGGTAAGTATTGCAAGAAGATGGGAGGCTGGTCTTGGGTGCTTGACAAGGTTTGAGAATATTGGCCTAAAGAAGCAAGATGGACTGTAAGTACATGATTTCTCGTGGAGGAAGGTTGTCTCTTTCTGAATTTCCTGGATACTATCTGGCAACAAAATAAAGAAGTGCAAATTAAGACACATCTTCTTAATTTTGGAGATTGCAGAATATATATTTAAATCTGCTTCATATCAAGCATTCAGAGTCCACTGTGTGATTTCCCCTTCCCAAGCAGAATGAGGATCTGCCTGTACTTACATCTTTCATTTCCTGGCTACTAGAAAGGGAAAGAGAGCCCCCAGGGGACCATGCTCAGATATCCATAGCGAAGCTGAAGCTTAAATTGAGGTTTCTTAAATTATTTTATTTTAGTTGTAGGGGGGAAGAGAGGAGAATTTGGTTGGATAACTTGAATTCTTTAATTCTGGTGAGCTTACTCAAGTTCATGAGTTCTTCAACAACAACAAAAAAGTCCCAGTCTGTACTTGATGACGTATTTGTTTCTATATGACTTAAATTTCTCTTGTATAGCGTTATGTACACTTTTTTGTTGCAAGCTATTGCATAATACACCTCATTCTTTTCCTTGTAAGTGCAATTGATATTAATTATAGCATATGGCAAGAACTAGAAACAAAGTATAGGAAAAAATCTACATTTAAAAAGGCAGCTGTGCTAGAGCTGGTTTATAAAATAATGGATATCTTCAATTTCTTTCTAATTTACTTTGTCCAGTTATTTACTTTTTCTTTCCTTAAGGCCGAAGAGATTAATGTATTAGATGACCTCCTGAGGTCCCTTCCAACCCTGATATTCTATGATTCTATGAACAGTGGCTTTTCCATGGGCTCAAGCATCCAGGGAGCATATCCTAATGACCCCTCTTCCTGCTTCTGCAGGCTTGTGGGCTTCTGTCCCTTTTTATAGTTTTGTTTGTCCCTCCTGACCAAACAGGAGATGGAAGTACAGGACCCTAAAGCTTTGCTGGCAAGTTAGTTATTGCATCAGGCGGACACATTGGGAGATCAAAGTTCATATGCTTGAGCTCCCAGAACAACAGAAGGGAGCAATGAAATAGCAGTATGCTCAGTTCTTGAGAGGGCAGAATGCATCTCACTGCCTTTCCTCTTCAACAGCATTATATTCGTGTAGACATGGGGGTGCTTTGAGTGATGGGATGACACCTGAGGACGTTCCACCAAGAATTGCTACCACTGTCTTTTTTTGTCTTCAGTACTTTGAGAACTGAACCTTCTTAACACTTTTGTAACAGTCTGGTAAAGACTGGATTTAAAAATTATGCCTACTTGTGTGATAATTAAATTACCGTTTCCATCTGAATAGTTTGTTTTAATTAATGCTTAGAACACTCTGGTAAAAAAAACAACTCAAAACTCAGAATACTCTTCTCATCTGTTAACGTTCATTTTGGCATAAAATAAATAGCAGATGTAAGACTCTTTCACAAGTGCAGAGAACCTCAGGTAAGAAATAATATAATATATGGAGATATACCTATCTCATAGAGCTGGAAGGGACCCCGAAGGGTCATCGAGTCCAGCCCCCTGCCTTCACTAGCAGGACCAATTTTGCCCCAGATCCCTAAGTGGCCCCCTCAAGGATTGAACTCACAACCCTGGGTTTAGCAGGCCAATGCTCAAACCACTGAGCTATCCCTCCCCCCCATAGAAAGCTTACTGTGAAATAGACAGTTAATAAAACTTTGGTATGACTTAACTAATGTAGAACACTGTGTGTGTGTTGGGGGCAGGAAGGAAAGATTAAAAAACAATGTCCCTATATATTAACTGTTTTGTACAGTTGAATCTCTTCAATTTATTAATTGTTCCCATCATTTCTTTTTAAAAAATCCATAATTAGATAATGAAATCTGTTTGCTTCAGAGGAAATTCTCATTTGTCAGTCACTCTGCTAAGGACCAAAAAAAAAAAAGACTCTGCTCATAAGGGGTTACCGACTAATGCTTTTAACCATCTTAATTTAAATGAAACAAGCACAGAAACAGTTTCCTTACCTTGTCAAAAAAATGTTTAACTTTCCCTTTGTTTTTTTTAGTAGTTTACATTTAACACAGTTGTGACTGCATGGCTAGAAAGGGTTAAACATCCTGCAAAATAAATAACCCTCAAAAGACATGTGGGGAGATAATGTTTGTGTTTTTGTGTATTTACATATGTATGAGTAGGGTGGACAATGTAATCAACAGTCCCTTTATATGCTGTATTCTGATAATGCAGAGGTCAAAAGAACATCCTATCATTTAAATGAATCGTAAACATGGGATATCTCTGTATTCATCTCTTTGAAATGTATAGCAAATAATCTGTGAATGGTGGAGGAACAAACAAATTGCCTTATGTTAATTCTGTAGCTAAGGTACTGGTGATGGACCTCCTTCATAGTCATGCTAATTACCTTTTGAATTCCCTACTTGTCAAAAGACATGAAATTTTATAAAGATCCTTGGGTCCTGATTCTGTCATCTCGGATCTGCTTAAGTTTCATCTGGGGAAGTTTGAGTCGCAAGACTGAGGTCCCAGGTACGCTGGTACGCCTTGAATATGATATTTGGACATTGGACTGTAACCTGTGAACTATTTCTAAGGGCTGGTCCACACTAGGGGCGGGATCGAACTAAGGTACTTCGACTTCAGGTACGCGCATAGCGTAGCTGAAGTCGAAGTACCTTAGTTCGAACTAACGCGACTTACCTCGCGTCCGCGCGGCGCCGCGATCGAAGTTCGCGGCTCCTACTTCGAACTCCGGTACTCCGCTCGCCCTGCAGGAGTACCGGAGTTCGAAGTAGCGCGTTCGGGGATCGATCTATCGCGTCCAGACGAGACGCGATAGATCGATCCCCGATACTTCGATGGCTACCCGCCGATCCGGGCGGGTAGTCTGGACGGGGCCTGAAAGAACTCTTTGCAACTACGAAGCCCACCATCTCTGCTATGAATCTGCATCTCAATGAATTGAACTCATGTCTGTATGTATATTGATCTTTTAACCATACACGCTCTCTTTTGTTTTTTAATACATTTTAGTTTAATAAGAATTGGCTGTAGCGTGTATTTGGGTAAGATCTGGAATATTTATTAACCTGGGAGGTAATGTGTCCAATCCTTTGGGATTGGTAGAACCTTTTATTTTATATGATGAAATAAGATTTTCAGAAATCATCATATTTGACTTAGGTACCTGGATGGAGGCCTGAGGCTGGATCACTTTAAGGGAACTGTGTTGTTTGGACTTCTGAGTAACCAGTAAGGTAATAAATAAGCTGTTTTATGCTGGCTTGGTAAATCTAGGTATTGGAATATTCACCAGCTTTTTGGGAATTGTCTTCCCCATTCTTTGCAGTTCACCGTAATTGAGTGACCACAGCTGGCTCCCCACTAGGACCCTGGTCACAGTGGTGTAGTCGGCAGGATACACATTACCACAGGTTAATTGGGTTTTTGGATCAGAACCCCACGCTTGTCAAAAAAATAATTTTGATATTGGAGAGTTTAAGGGTTAAAAATCAGTTACAGTGAGTGGCCCATGATCAAGATCCTGACAGAAAAAGCCTGGAAGAATTGTGCTTCCCAGAGCGGGAACTGAAAAATCTATTAATTGCCAGTGATAAGGAAGCAGACCCAGCGAAAATGCTTGCAGTGAGAAACCAGCAGTTTGAACACGAACAAAAAACAGCTGATATGGAAAGAGAAGCTGCTGAAAAAGAACGCCTGTGTTTTGAACATGACCAAAAAATGGCATATATTCGATTGCAGGAACTAGAAGCTAAGGCAAAAGTGGACAGACTTAAGCTCCAACTCAAAAGAATGAAGGAACCACAGGAATTGTATCATCCCGGAAAGCCAGCTCCTCTCAACAACAAAGATGGGGATAGAATCTATCCAGTTTATAACAATGTTGGTATGTTGTATTTAGGGATTGTCAATTAATCACGATTAACTCAAAAAAATTAATCGTGATTAAAAAAAAATCGCGATTAATCACAGTTTTAATCACACTGTTAAACAATAGAATACCAATTGAAATTTATTAAATATTTTGGATGTTTTCCTACATTTTCATATATATTGTATTCTGTTACAATATCTGTAATTGGAATAAAAATGTATATTATTTTTCATTACAAATATTTGCACTGTAAAAACGATAAACAAAAGAAATAGTATTTTTCAATTCACCTCATACAAGTACTGTAGTGCAATCTCTTTGTTGTGAAAGTGCAACTTACAAATGTAGATTTTTTTTGTTACATAACTGCACTCAAAAGCAAAACAATGTAAAACTTTAGAGCCTACAAGTCCACTCAGTCCTACTTCTTGTTCAGCCAATCACTAAGACAAACAAGTTTGTTTACATTTATAAGAGATAATGCTGCCCTCTTCTTATTTACAATGTCACCAGAAAGTGAGAACAGGCATTTGCATGGCACTTTTGTAGCTGGCATTGCAAGATATTTACATGCCGGATATGCTAAATATTCGTATGCCCCTTCATGCTTCGGCCACCATTCCGGAGGACATGCTTCCATGCTGATGACGCTCATTAAAAAAATAATGCATTAATTAAATTTGTGACTGAACTCCTTGGGGGAGAATTGTATGTCCACTGCTCTGTTTTACCCGCATTCTGCCATCAATTTCATGTTATAGCAGTCTCAGATGATGACCCAGCACATGGTGTTCATTTTAAGAACACTTTCACTACAAATTTGACAAAACTCAAAGATGGTACCACTTTGCGATTTCTAAAGATAGCTACAGCACTCGACCCAAGGTTTAAGAATCTGAAGTGCCTTCCAAAATCTGAGAGGGACGAGGTGTGGAGCATGCTTTCAGAAGGCTTAAAAGAGCAACACTCCGATGCATAAACTACAGAACCCAAACCACCAAAAAAGAAAAAAATCAACCTTTTGCTGTTGGCATCTGACTCAGATAATGAAAATGAACATGCATCAGTCCGCACTGCTTTGGATTGTCATCAGCATGGACGCATGTCCCCTGGAATGGTGGTTGAAGCAGGAATATCCACCAGCTTTTTGGGGTTTGACTGCCCCATTCTTTGCAGTTCACCCTAATTGAGTGACCATAGCTGGCTCCCCACTAGGACCCCGGTCACAACAGTACTGTACTGGGTTGGGGGTTTTTTGGGGGGTGGGGGAAATCTCTGCTGCCGCCTGATTGCGTACTTCTAGTTCCAGATGAGGTATGTCGTTGACTGGTCAGTTCATAACTTTGGTGTTTGTAACTCTGAGGTTCTACTGTATTAGTTATATTTCACATGGGTCACTGAACAGCCAGCAGAGGGTAATAATTTTTGGTAACTACTAAGTTGAACCAGATTTGGAACCTACAGCCTCGTGAAAGGCCTCATATCCTATTACAAATCCCTTAAGACAATCCATACCCCATTGAATTTATTCCTGTTACTTGTGGCTTAGAACTGTAGAGCTAGTTGACAAGATGACTTTCAGTCCTATATCCAGATTTGAGCACCATTTCAATGAAAAATTATTACACAAGGGCCTGAATCAGCACTGCATAAATCTAATTTTACACCAGTGCATCAATAAAGTTAAAAATACCTGTCTGGGAATTGGGAAAGGTGACCAAACACTTGGAGCTAGCAAAAAAATCCACTTGGCTTAAGGAACCGGTAGCAGTAAAACAGTTGCAAGACAGCTGGAAGAGACTAAGCTCTAATATCTGTTAGTTACAAAAATAGGAATATTTTGTTGCATTTAGCTACTTTTCCAGATAAATAAAACTTGCATATTTACCTGGCCTTTCTAGCTAGAGTGTTGTAAGTATGAAGTATGCTTGTGAGGTGGAGAAGTCCAGAAGTTACTTGGTGGTTTAGGTATATCTGTGGATATAAATAAATTCAGATGAATAAAAGTTTATTTTAGGAGAACTTGTCATAAACATTGACCCGCAGTTTGCTGAGAAATCATGTCATTTATGAAAGTCTAAATTTCACTTTATAACCTGTCCGCGATAGCCCTGCAAATGGTGAGGCTGAGATAAAAGGCTGGGCAAGCTGTGAAGTATGTTCTCTAACAAGGATTCATTTATAGCTTTACTCAATTATTGAGTAAATCCTATGAGGTTCAATTCAGCCTTGTTGATGAAACAGTTGAGGAGACAGTTTCCTTTTCTAGGGAACAAACTATGGTCCAATCTAACAAATATGAAATAGGCTGACCAAAAAAGCTAAATATAAATATATAATTCTCTTTTACTGATTGTATGCTGCAAGGGGCTTGCCTGAACTAAATCCTGGTGCTCAGGAGTGATTAAAAATAGATTGACAAATACTTGCTATTATACAAGAGGTCTACAAACCTCCTATTCTCACTGCCAAAGCCAGGGCTGGTTCATTCATGGGACATTTGCAACTCATTCCACACCCAAGAGAAGGCATTTAATGGTTTACCATTTCGCACTTAATACTGCCTGGAGGAATTGTAAGATTTGGAAGGTTTGGGTGAGATTCTCACACCTGTTTCTGCCCCTGTATGCCAGGTAAAAAAGACCACAAGGCATTAGTTTCAGCCCCAAAGGAGAATTCCCCCAGTACAGGAACTGAGGCTATGTCTACACTATAGCAACATAACTACAGTGCTGCAGCTGTGCCTCTGGAGCGCTGTAGATGTTTCCTGCATCGATGAAAGGGGCTTTTCCATTGATGTAGTAAATCCACTTCTCTGAGAAGTGGTAACTAGGTCAACGGAAGATTTCAGTTGCTCTAGCCACATCTACACCAGAGGTTAAGTCAACCTAACTATTGCGCTCCGGGCACAAAATTCTTCACAGCCAAAAGCAACATAACTAGGTTCATCTAATTTTTAAGGGTAGACCAGGCTTGAGTAATACAGCCAGAGGGTGTCCTCTGAGTGCCTCCTTCCAAGTCCTGGCATAGGGAGACTTGCTGGGGTGGGTTTCTGGGAGTGGAGGGGCATGTCAGGACAGGGCTATAGCATATAGAACTGCAGAGATTGTGGGCAGTGCTGCTGTTCATAGTAAATGATGCCACAGGCCACTCTGGCCCCTGGAGCAGCCCAGAATCAGGAAAGGGGACAGAGATGACTTATAGAAGCCCAGCACAGAATTTCACCCATGACTTGCAGTGCAGACATGTTTTTTTAACCTGACAGGATCATCAATAGCGAACAATTACTCTGATCAAAACTTCTGTAGGGCAAAGGAGCCAGAAATTTAGCATTATGGTGAAATGGTCGCTTTTTCATGTTAGGTTTGCAACAGGGGCATGTAAGCAGGCGGGGGCCGGGGAGGGGGGCCGGGGGAGAGCAAGCTCCTGTGGCCGGGGCAGGGGAAAGAGCGAGCTTCTTTCAGGGCTGGGGCGATGGGGAGCAGTGAGCTCTTCCTGAGGCTGGGTGCAGTGAGCTCTTCCTGAGGCCGAGTGCAGAGGGGGGGAGAGCAAGCTCCTGGAGTGGGGGACGATAGAATGTGTCCCTCCAAAAGGGGTCAGATTTTAATTTCTGCACACACTGCTGGTTTGCAACCACCTTTCCATTATAAAACCCTGGTTTATCTCACTATAACCTTGTCTTGGAAAATTGGTTCGATTGGAAAATTGTAAGATTTATTCTGAGGACAAAGGAGAGTTACAAAGGTTCTATACTTTACAAACTTGTTTTTGTTACAGAGTAATTTTTTGGGTTAAAAAATTAGTCTGATCTGAAATTATTACTTTGTCGTGCATTTTGTCTTCCTCTGCAGCACTACCCATGCGTACTTGATGTATTGTTAAATCTCCTTTAACTTGTTTTCCCAACCATATTTGGAAAAAAAGAGATGGTGATTAAGAAAAGCTAATGACTATTTTTATTTATTTATTCATTTGTAATGCG
Organism: Platysternon megacephalum; assembly: GCA_003942145.1. Classification (NCBI taxonomy): domain Eukaryota; kingdom Metazoa; phylum Chordata; order Testudines; family Platysternidae; genus Platysternon; species Platysternon megacephalum. Next base: position 8,867,895 of record QXTE01000033.1, read on the forward strand.
GTAGTAGCTAGACGCTCCATGGCAGAGAGCCTGGAACCTCTGGCATGGTGGGGTTGTCCCAGAGCCATGAACCCTGGAAGGGTAGGGATCCCGGCCGCAGAGTACTCTACAGCGGAGGAGTCTCTGGGGAGTCAGAGCACCTGGGGCTTCAACAGCCTTCTGGAAAGCTTCTGTCAATTTTACTTTGCAGAAAGTGAAATTGACAAAAGCCTTCCAGGCAGGCAGCTGTTACTTTGATTTTCCTGATGGAAAATCAACATTTTTCAGCAAAACTGAAATTTTTTCACAGAAGATTTTAATTTTGTGAAAAAGACATTTTTGTCAGAAAATCATTCAGATGGAAATTTTTTCAACTAGTTCTATTACTGGTACACCACTTCAGAAATTTCTCTGTAGAAACTCTACAGCTCCCTAACCTTTATGCCATCTGCCAAAAACATGAGCTCTGCGTATTAATGGTAACTCAGTAGTAAACCTGGGTTAATGCTTGTAAGCACAAGTATCAATTTACAGATAACAAAAAAATTATCCTACTGGGATAACCTGAAAAGAATATAAAGATATTGAAAAAGGATATGTTGATTTATTTAAGAGTTAAGTTATTTTAGGAAATCATGCTGGCTGTTATGTTGTTACTTGGCTTCATAATAGTACAGACACTGGAGAGCCTATATAATGCTATGCCAGAGTTGATAGTTTGAAATGTAAGCATGTTGCCACCAAGTTTCTTACAAAATAATTACTTCAATGTTTGCCTTCCATTATTCTTCTCTGCCTGAATTGCAACAGGCACAAACCTGGAAAGTATATTTTTTCTTGATCTGTTTGTAAAACCTGAGTTTGCAGTAATGTTTTAATGCTACTCTTTGCTTGGATGCTATCGCATTAAGATAGAAAATTCATATATTTAAGGTATTATGTATAATAGACAATGTACACACTAAATACTTCACTTTTCACTAAAGTTAATGTGTGGGTCTCCCCTAGCAGCAGCAAAATAAATACCTGAAGGCTCTCCTTTTAAGAAATGGTACTATTGTATTTTTAATTATTTTGCACATTAACAATAAAGGCAAAACAGAATGGTAGGGTTATTTTAAATCTTTGGAAACACTGGGCAATAAGAAACTTCTACTTCTTTCTATTGAAAGGTTGTCAGACTGTTTGTCTAGATTGTGAATCTCACAAGGATATATTAGAAGTGCTATTGTAACCCATGCCTGTTGGGTGTGGTGTTCTGTCCCTCTCTAGTGGCACCTAGACCACTTAGAGATTAACGAGTCTGCTACAGCCTTAGCTAAACATGGAGTATAGGCTCATTCACTAGGCTTCAGAGGTCCCAGATTCAATCCCACCTGCCGATGACTGGGGTCTGTCAGCATTACACTATGTTAAGGAGTTTTAAAACAAAAATTAAGTAATTATCTAAACAGGTTAAAATTGTCTGAAAACTGTTAAAATGTGAAAATAAAATGTGAAAACTGAAACAGGAACAAAATGTTACTTATATAAAAGTCCAAGAAATGCAAGGCTTTGGCTTTACAAATCAGAAGATAACTAGACAACTTTCTCAAGTATTGCAAATTCTGCAAGATATTTCAAGTTTGGCAAACTGGGAAGAACAATTTAAACTACTTTTACACATTTGATAGGTTCCAAATTTAGTTGTGAACTTTCAGGGGAAAAAAGACTTATTTGTACATTGAGGATGATTCAAAGGTGACATTGTCTCCCATGTATAGCAGTGCTCAAAATTAATCTGATTTTAGACTGTATAAGAGAATGATACCGGAAATGTCATTATTAAAAGTTCAGTGCTTCCTTGCGTATTTTGCACTGCTTTCAGCTTTGGTCTCTTCATCTTAAAGTAAGAGCAGAAATAGAAAGTTTGGAGAAGAGTGATGTGAGAAATTAGTCATGAAGGGGCTTCCATACTTGCAAAGAGTACTGATACTGGGTTTTTTTTTGTTTTTGTTTTTTTGAAGAGGAGGCTGTCGCTAGGATACATCATACTTGTATACTGACTAATGAGTTAGGTTTCTATCATGCGAATACTTACACAACATGTGAGTAGTACTGTTAAACACAGTGGGGCTGCTTGCATATGTAAGTGTTTGCAGGATAGAGGCCATTAAAGACCCTCTACACCAGTGGTGGGCAACCTGCGGCCCACGGGCCACACGCGGCCCGTCAGGGTAATCCGCTGGCGGGCCGCCAGTTTGTTTACATTTGCACAGCCGCCTGCAGCTCCCAGTGGCCGGGAACGGTGAACTGCGGCCACGGGGAGCTGCAGGCGACCATGCAAATGTAAACAAACTGTCTGGCGGCCCGCCAGCGGATTACCCTAACGGGCCGCAGGTTGCCACCACTGCTCTAGATATTCCATTGTACCTTTAACAAGGTCGCCTGGTCAAATTAAAAGGCAAATTTTAAATTTTAATAATAATTTATTTTAATAAGTAATGATTTGCAGTTACATTTCACCTTAAGTAAGCTTTAGAACACCTCTGTGTCATAGGGAACTATTACATCCAGTCTCAGTTCTCTGTGTCTAGCCATTTGACAGCACTCCCCAAGGTATTGAGTTTAGCTGTCATTTGAGACTGGACAAATGGGAGGGACGCAAGGGAGTTAGGCAGCCAGCTCCCATTGAATATTAGTGGGAACCTTAAACCTTTAGGCACCTTTGAAAATTGTATTTTAAATGTAGTGTGCAAGTACCTGCATCAACAAGGCAGTTACACAACTTTCTAAGACAAATTGTTTTTAAAGTACATAGATCTGTGCTTTTCATTATGTACATTTGCATAGTTGAAAATGGTTTCTTCTAAGGCTTTCTTTTTGTTTTGATTGTTTTTCTCTGAAATTTACTTCTTTGGCAGAAAGGCTTTTCTTTATTTTCAGGGTGGGAGTGAGGAAAGAAAGAATAAGCAGCCTGGAAAGAAGTCATTCACAATGCAATATTATTTAAATCATCTGATTGTGTATTAAAAAAACCCTTAGGTTACTATGATCTGAAAATGTTTCACTGAACTGTCCTAAAAAATTTTTAAAATATAGGATGAGAAAAGAGGAAGCAACCTCTTTGTTTGGCACTTGTGCTAATGAACCAAGACACAAGTCTGCAGCACAGAACTAATTTCTCAGAGAATAAATACACTTATGAAAACCTGTTAATATTTGAGGAGATGAATCCTTTTTCCCTCAATGGGGTATGTAGCTACTAAGGATTCCTTCTCACCAAAGTAACCTAGTCCTAGGATTATTGTCAAAAGTAGGTGATGATTGGATTTGACTTAAAATGTATATGCCTGTTGCATAAAATTATAGATAGCCATGTTTAAATCTGGCCTTCAGTATCTGTCAAATTTCTTTCCTTTTTAAGTATTTTCATATCTTCAATGTTTTAGTTAATCAGTTTGAACATGTATGTAGCTCTATCTTATTGAAAAATGTTTTTATGCACTTGAATACTTTCAATACATGGCATTTAAAAGTACATCATCTACTGCACAGTTAAACAATGGAGCAGAAATACATTTTGAGCTGTGGCCATTCAAGTGAAAAAATGCATTTTCAAAAGAGTAGCTAAAATTCATTGAGGATGAAGGATTTATATATATTTTTAAAAATATTGAAAATCACTGCAATGAATTGCCCTTAATTTCTTGTAGGTAAAATTGTGATACTGTGAGGTACTTTTTGGTATACTCCTTTGGGAAAGAGGAGTTATCCTGAAAAACAAAACGTCATATAATTTCTCAAATGAGGTATCTGCCTCCACTGTCCACAGGACTGAGTTTAAATTCTTGAACCTGAACTTTTTCATCTCCTTTGTTTGCTAATATGCCTTCCACCTCCTCTGCAACATTGCTGCATCACTTCCACCTCTGCTGAAACTTTCATCCTTGTCTTCAACTCCTTTCAGCCTGGCCTCCACAAGTCTTATCCTACCTGCACCAGCATGTGTTAAATGCTTCCGCCCACTTTCTCACACATACAGGTAGTTTGATTTATATTGTGCCCAATCATTAAACACTTCATTTGCTCACTAATTATTGCAGGTTCTACTCCAAAATTGTCCTGATTGTTTTTAAAACGATCCATAAACTTTATCCTCTTCCTTGCTCCTTTCTCTCGTCTAGCTTTGTCAAGTTCTCTGACCCTTCACACAGTCCCACCACGGTTAGTATAAAAGTAACTGTCTGTTCAACTGCCTACCATCTGCAGCAGTTTTCTTATGCCTTAGTGATGCTCTGCTTATTTTTATCTCATCTAAAAATATCTTCTTTTTCTACCTCTTAAGTTTTCTTTCACTCTGATATTAACTCTTTAAAGTGTTTTGGGCTATAGTTTGAGAGGCCATACAAAATAAATTTTCATTTATTGTAATTATTATTCTTTCCATAATTTTTATATTATGGAAGCACCTGAAATGTGCTGTGTTTCAATCCCTGTCCTAAAAAGCTTACATTTTAAAATGACCAAAGCAAAATACAAGAGAAGGGAAAGTATACACACAAGCAAAATGGTCAAGATGGTAATAAGAACATGTGTTAGTTTTAATATTTTTGTCATGGTTCATATATAAATCAAAACAATCTTAATTGCCCCCTATCTACAATGTATACTGCCAGTATCTTAGTTATTTGCTTTTTCATTATTTTTCTAGATGTCCCAAAGCATGTCTTCAGTGTCTTCAAGACATTCTGAAAAAATAGCTATCAGAGAGTAAGTATATTTTTATTCTCACATTTTGTTCTTGATATGGCTCAGTAAAGTTTGTGTTCAGTAACAAATGTACAGGTAAAGTATGTGGAAGTAATGTGTAGTAATTCTTTTCAGCATCTTAACCTCAAATTCATGTCTGAGACTACAGTGAATTTCCTTAGTAATAAATCTTTTTATTAAATTTATGATTCTTTATATTCTATTACAATCAAGCTTTCAATACATGGTCTATGAGGCTACAAATGTATTTTTAAATGATTTGTATAACTTCATCACCATAATTTGGATTCATTCTCATTTCATGGCTTTTCTATAATGATAAATCTAGTTGGGGATTTCAGCTATGATTTTATGTCCAAGAAATAATTACTCCATTCAGAATAACTCTGTAGTGCTAAAAATATGACCATATGAATTCCCAAGATTACTTCTGAAGATGCCTTTTTTCAAAGAGATGTGTATCATGGTAACTGGCTAGGCGCTATTAAAAATTGCTGGGGGCAAATCCAGGACCCACAGATGTCAGTGGGCTTTTAGCTATTAACTTCAGATTTCACTGTTGGTGTTTACAGCAAGGTCATCCTTTTCTTTAAGGTATCTTATTTTATGCGTTAGTACCCACTTCTGATCATCTGAGTTCGTATTGTTACTTATAATAATGTGAGGTAGAAAGGGGTGTTTCAAGTTGAGTGCCAAGTAATTTTATCATGATTAAGAACAAGCAAGATAATTGCAATTAACTATGACTATTATTATTATTATTATTATTATTAAGCAAAGGAAGGTCTGAGAGATGTTGGATCTGAACTGGAAAGTTGTTTCTTGATGTAGCTCTGTGGCTGTCTTAGAGACATTGAGCAGAGATGAGAGGCTGCATTGAGAGTGTTGCATGGAGTTGAAAGATGGGAGTGCTGCTAGTTTGCTTCCTCAATTCAGAGAAGCTTTATCCCGCTCTTTCATCTGATCCCTTGAAAGGAGGAGAACACCTCTTTCAGGCTTGGTTGGATTCAGATCTGCTGTTGTCCTTTCACTGGCTCATGGGTTGGTCTTAGTAATATCTTCAGTTCATGACATGTAGTCTGTTAATTCATATGCAGTGTACATTTAATTGTCTTTGTTCCTGTGGCAGGAAATTTTCAGCATCTTTAGAGTTTTAACTATTTTTTTTATTCAGTCCATTTTCTTAAATATCGCTTGAGTTCCATCAGAGCTTAATATGTGTTGAAATTTGGTTTCAGATGGGCCTATACATCCTTATGTCAGAGATAAAAGTTTTACAGTTCTTAAAATAGTCTTTTTAAACGTAATTGTTAAAGAGAGTCTTCAAATTAAATAGCCATCCAAAAAGGCATTGACTGCTCTTCTTAACAGTCCATGCAAAGTCCTTTTCTTTCTGAGTTTGGAAAGGAAATTGCTTAACTAAATAACTTAATTCCCCAATTAATATAAATATTCTGTATTCATTGCTGTGCAGTTATAGCAATGTCATTGAGTTCCATAGTGGTACATAAAACATCTTGCCTTTAACATAGCAATGACATTAGGAAGTTTTTACATTAGAAGATGCTTGCATTTGGATGTAAAACATTTGCAAATGCACATCTCAGAAGAGGTCCATACAGTCTTTTAGCATCTAAGGAAAAGCATTACACAAAGTTTTCACTTTTAAGCAGGAACATGAATTTAAAAGTGCCTGGTATTAAATGAGTATATTGATATAACAGGCGTCACAGAAACTTTGTAGGAAGATGCTAATCAAAGGGACACAGTAATACCAGGGCACGAAATACATAGGAATGATAGAGTAGGTCATGCTGATGGAGGAATGGCATTATATGTGAAACAAAGCATAGAGTCAAATATAGTGAAAATCTTAAATGACTCAAACAGTACCATTGAATCTCTATGGATAGAAATTCCATGCTTTTAGAATTAAAGTATAGCAATAGGAATATACTAGTGACCACCTGACTAGGATCATGATGGTGATTGTGAAGCTCAGGGAGATTAGAAAGACTATAAAAATAAAAAACCCAATAATAATGGGTGATTTCTTCTACCTCCAGATTTATTGGGTACATGTCATCTCAGGACCAAATGCAGAGATAAAATTTCTAGACACCATTAATGACTGCTTCTTGAAAAAGCTTGTCCTGGATCCCACAAAGGGGGAGACAATTCTTTATTTAATCCTAAGGTGTGCTCAGTATTTGGTCCAAGAGGTGAATATAAATGAACCACTTGGTAATAGCAACCATTATGTAATAGTAACCATAATGCTCGTAGGGGGAAAGATATCAGAGAAACCTACCACAGTAGCATTTAAATTTCAAAAAGGGGAACTACATAAAAATGAGTAGATTAGTTAAATGGAAATTAAAAGCAAGATGCATGGAAACTTTTTAAAAACACCACAATAGAGGCTCAAAATATTAGTTGTGCTATAAGCACAAAAGGGGGGAATGTGGAAGCAGAATTAAAGCAGGGTACACGTTTTAGTCAGGTTTAAGGATAGAGTGAAATGTAACCCTAACAACGCGAGAATTGTTAGAGATGCTGCTTCACGCCTCGCTTTTCTGCTCGCTTTAGTTGATAAGAATGGAATGCTGATTTAAGCAGAAACCTTGAGATAAGGTAGTGTCTGGAGGGAGTTTGTATAAACAAAGGATAACCGTTAGCTGTTGGTGCATATAACGGGAAGGTATAAATACTTGTCTTATGCTGCTTGTAGGGGGAAGGTCTGCCTAAGGTCAGGGGCCCTCCCTGTCTGACCACAGTCTTCCCTTGCAATTGCTCGTAATAAAACTGTCTCTGACTTGTTGCTAACAAACGTAGAGTGAGGACTTGTTTTCTTCCAAGGCCCCAATTTAAAAAAAAAACAGTGAAAGGACAAGGGTGATCCAGTGGATATAGTGTACTTGGACTTGCAGAAAGCTTTGACAAGGTCCCTCACCAAAGGCTCTTAAGAAAAAAGGAGTCATGAGATAGGAGGGAAGGTCCTCTCATGGATCAGTGTCTCATTAAAAGATAGATGATAAAGAATTGGAATAAGTGGTCAGTTTTCACAGTGGAAAGACGTAAATATTGGGGTCCCCCAAGGATCTGTACTGGGACCAGTGCTGCTCAACATATACATAAATCATCTGGAAATGGGAGTAAACAGTGAGGTGGCAAAGTTTGCAGATAATACAAAATTGCTCAAGATAGTTAAGTCCAAAGCAGACTGCAAAGAGTTACGAACGGATCTTAAAAAAAATAAATGGGTGACTGGGCAACAAAATGGCAGATGAAATTCAGTGTTGATAAATGCAAAGTAATGCACACTGGAAAACATAATCCCAACTACACATACAAAACGATGAGGTTTAAATTAGCTGTTACCACTCAGAGATATTCCCCCACACACACCTTCACATGTATTGGTGTGACCCAAGGACCTCTTGATGCCAACTGGCAGAGGGCACGGGGCTACATAGGGTTATAAGTGTCCCCTCGGTTCACCAAAAGAATGTCATGTAAAGTTTCTAATCAACACCTGTTGAACATCATAATCATTGTATGGAAAATATGTGAGGAATTATTTGTATATGCTGAAAATTATGCTCTAAATCTTGTAGTTAAAGGCAGGTCACTCATATGTAGTGCTCCTTGAGCCGAACTTCTCCAGACAAGAGGTAGGAGATACTTATCTCCCTGGTGGACCATTGTATACTGTGTGTCCTACAGCCAAAGTTTATTAACATACTGAGGCCTGATCAATACTAGGAAACTAGGTTGGTATTGCTACGTCACATAGGGATGTGAAAAATCCACACCTCTGAGTGACGTAATTAAACTGACCCCCATTGTAGAATTCTCCCATTGGCCTAGCTACCGTTTCTCAGGGAGGTGGAATACCTATACCGACAGGAGAACCTCTCCCATCAGTTTAGGTAGTGTCTTCAGTAAAGTGCTACAGTGGCGCAGCTTCATTTTAGGTGTGAACAAGCACTGAATCAGCTGCTAATGAGCTTTTGGAGACTTCAGAAGTAATTCACAGGAAGAGGTAAACAGCAGGAAGGTGAAACACCCTGTTTTCAGGTGAATTTCAAAGGTCTGCTCTGATATATGTGAAGGGGGATATCAGTCATCCTGGTTGAAAAAACTGGGAAAAGGGCTTGAGATAAACTATCCTGTAGGTCTTGTGAGTTAAGTTTAAGCTCTAGAAAGCATGTTACGATTTTGTTTTATGTGTAATCATTTTTCCAATGTTCTTTCTTACTATCATTTGAGAATAAGCTTATTCTTGCCTTCACTATAATATATCTAAATGCTGTGTGTTAAGCAGAGTAGTGATCCTGAGTTGAATCGTGTAAGCTGGATTCCTTTGTGAGTAGAGGATGACCTGAGAGTTCAGTGCATGGTCAGTGGAACAGGGGCTGATCTCTCCAGAGGGATGGTCAAAGGTTGGTTTGTGCCTATTGCTAACCTATATAGAAAGAATGAGGCCTGTGGAGGCCTGGAAAGTAGTGCTTGGGTTGCCAGAGACTGGTGGAGTTAAGGAGCTGATCCACAGCAGGCACAGACAAGACTCCCTCATGCTTATAGTAGGTGGTGGCAAGGTGCCTCACAACCCTGGGGAGCCCCTGGCAGCATCACAGTTGCATATGTGTAACTTCTTGCAGAAAAATTTGTTTGAAGCACATTTTTAGGAGAAAAAAGAGGCACCAAAAGATTTTTTTTTTTTTTTTTAAACGGTGAGGAATTGACACTGTCCTCATAGGAAACCTAATACTCAATTAACTGGCATTACAAAATGTACAGATATGCATAAATTCTAAAATGTGTTTCAAATAGTGATAAGTAGGTCTGTGTAATGCTTTAAAAAAGTGCTTTAATAATCAGTGTAAATATTCAATACCATTTTTTTATATTTTGCTGTTAAGTATTCTTCTTTTATCCAGTTTTCAGGTTGGCGATTTGGTTCTCATTATCTTGGACGAACGCCATGACAACTATGTATTATTTACTGTCAGTCCAACATTGTATTTCTTACATTCAGAGTCTCTTGCTGCGCTGGATCTGAAGCCAGGTGAGTGTGGTAAGTGTCAGATAACTCTGTGGCATAATGTTCTGAGGCACTTAACATGATCTTATACCCTTATTTTTCTAACAGCTGTTTAATAATTATGTAAATAGGTGTAAGTTTTAGCTATAGACATAATGTATATGTCTAGCAAAAGTTGTAGTTAATCTGACATTGAGATTTTCGTTATAGCCTCATTCAGTAATTTTCTGAAAGGTTTTTTTTTTAGGCAGAACTTTTCCATATTACATATTGTCCCAGAAGTGAATACTTTGGACAGTTAGAGCAAAATGCATTCATCCTTTTTTGATTTATGCTGTAAAACAAATTTAAGACTGTTACATTTGATACGTGTACCATAAGAAATTACCATTAGGCTTAGTCATGTTACTATTTATGGTACTAAAATAACTACAAAGTATTGATGGTGGCTGTGTTTCAAGGTTTTTGTGGGGTACTTATTTCAGTTCTCCCTCAAGTAAGCTTAGGAAACTGCAGCTTCCGTTCTGTTTGCTATTTATGTTTATTCACTTCAGTGTTCCTAGTGTTTTGTTTGCTATTATGATATGCAGTGCATGAAATAAGTATTTTAAAGTAAACTTTTAAAGTAGCTAGTTCATTGAAAATCTTCTCTGCAACACAAAGGCCATGGCCTCTCAAAATCTGTTCCCTGTGCCCCCAGTTTTGGATGCAGTGAACATTATTTAGGGCATGTATCAAAAGAGAGTTTTATATTCCTCTCCTAATCTGTTCATAAAGGCTTCCACAGGTATTAGAAGGAAAGCTGCCACCATAGAACATTTTCTCCATTAGCAAACCATGGCATAGAGTTATGATGAATAACACTAGTAACTTTTTGTTAGTTAGCAAAATAATTACATAGTTCCCAATAGTCCACCAAACTCTTACAGAATACAGAGACTGTGCTGAAAATTTGGGACTGATGCACTGTGCATTTCCTGTAAAACAGGTTGAACTCCCACGTCAAATACAAAACGGAATGCATCCTTAACAATGGCATCACAGTGGCACAGCCATAATTATGAAATATAAAATAAGACTAATAGAACCTAAGTATCCAAACCAACATGTTTTTCCCTCCAATTCATTTTGATAGCCATTGATTTACACGTGTGAGGTTACATGAACATCCTCAGCAAAGAGAATGTTAAGGAGTATATAATTATAAGCACAAACGTAGTGTTTATGTTTTCAAAATTGAAGACACTTTATTTGTGTAATTGTAGGGTATGTACAAGTTCCCCATTCCCAATTGTTACTTGTTTAAATTGTGGAGAGATGGTACTCTCCCTTCATGATTAAGGTTGCTAGACACTTTCCATAAAAAGGACCCTATTGTGCATATTGAGCCAATCAGACTTCTGCCATGCTTTTATAAACCAGGAATTTAGTGTTTCCCGGCACTGGGAGTGGTTCCCCTTGGGGCATATGTGAGTAGCCTAGTATGACTAGGGCAGGAGAGAGGAGCAGTGAAGCCAGGCAAGCTGCGTGACCCTGGTTATATGCACACACACAAACACAGCCGATGTAAAGTGGCATGCAGCTCCTTCAGCCCTGCCCATCTTCCCCACTTTTTCCCTCGACAGTGTCCAGTGCATCTGGGCAAAGTAGTATCTTATGTATACGGGACAATGAAATCAAGCAGCAGCCCACCAACCCTAACTTCACTAAAATATTTTTTTCAGAAAAGCAAGCAAAAAAAAAAGTTGTTGAAAGGGAGGAGGAAACAGAAAAGGGAGGTGTGGGAGAGACTGGATGGGAAAAAGGAAAGGAGGGTAAACAGGCTATGCTTGGACTTGGTATAAGAGACACGGGGTGATGGCGCAAGGCGTGTCCATCCCCAGCTAATCACAAGGAGGGCTCCAACAATAAAACAAATGTGATGCATTAACTTCCCACATATAGCTTATCAATTTGAAATTTGTTATGGGTTTTCTCAGGCCAGAGATAATTTTTAAGGTCTGGATGAAACACACGATGTACAGGATATTGAGACTTTATTAAAAGTGGTTTTGGGAAATTGATCTCTCCCTGTTTTCTGTGTGAATCTGGCAAATAAAGATGGCAAGCTAAAAGTACTGTGACTTAAAAAGTGGAGAGGAGGATGTGCATAGAACCACTTTTTTTAGAGTTTAGTTTTAAGTTATTAGTCATAAATTTAATAGCTGCTGGGAATGCTGTGAAGATTGGTGACAGGGACAATAATAGACATAAAGCATCTCACAAAGAAAATAAATGAAGTATGGTTCTTCTTCGAGTGATTGCTCATGTGTATTCCACAGTAGGTGTGCGTGTGTGCGTGCTCGCCACGTGCACCGGTGCCGGAAGTTTTTCCCTTAGCAGTACCCGTAGTTGGGGAGCCCTGCTGCGACCCCTGGAGTGGCGCCTGCATATCGCGCCATAAAGGGGGCTGCGTGCTCCCCCCACCCTCAGTTCCTTCTTGCCGCCAGTGAAGGTAGTCGGAACTTTGTGCTCCGGCCTTGGCTGCAGCGTTTCTAGCCTTAGTGGTACCATATTTGTTAGTAGATAGTTTCTTAGTTAGTAGCCTGGATCGGGGCATGCCCCGCGCCCCAGGCTTCAAGTTGTGCGACTCCTGTCGCAATTCCATGCCCAGAAGCGATCCACACGCTCAGTGTCTTTGCTGTCTGGGCGACACCCACGTTAGCGACCGTTGCAAAATTTTAAGTCCTTCAAGCCTCGGACAAAGCGCAAACGTGAGATCCGACTCCGTGCCTTACTTATGGAGTTGGCTTTGGCCCTGGCACCTGCGCGTCGACCTGACCTGGCGCCGGGCACCGCGTCCTCGGTGCGCAGCGAGGCCCCATCTACCAGTCGGCACCGCTCCCCTGCTAAGAAGCAAGGGAAGACTCAGCGACGCTGGGACAAGAGCAGGGGTGACACCAGACCCGAGTTGGGCAGCCCACGATCCCCTCCGGGACCTAGACCTCCGACTCATGCGGAGCGGAGTAGTCCGGTCTCGTCCGCGCATGCCTCTCCCGCCGTCAGAGTGCCGTCGACGCCGGAGGCAGCCCAGGCCGCGCGCAACATCCTCGCCCTCCCGGTGCCGGGCACGCCACCCAAGTCGGGCCCCTGGTCCCGAGGAAAGCCGCCATTGGGCGCTCACCGGCCCTCTCCGGCATCCGAGGTCGAGGTACCTGCACATGCCGAGGGACCCACTCGGAGCCCGCGTCAAGCTTCTACCCCGCGGGCCGGGTCACCTGGAAGTGAGTCCTCCATCCAGAGGGACCACAGGCGCCGTGACAGGAGGCGTCGACGCTCATCTTCCAGCCGGAGCGATAGGAGCAGGTCAAGGCGCCAGAGGAACCGCCGCTCCTATTCGAGCGTCCGTCGTGATAGACGCCATGCTCAGAGTACTTCCCGGCCGTCCCCAGCACCGAGGCGTCATAGCCACGGTCGCCGGTGGGAATCCAGAGACAGTACCTCCGACGCCTACGTGTCGTTGAGGTCGAAGTCCCGAGGCCAGCACCGACGTGGATGGGACCGGTCCAGCCGATTGTACGGCACCGTGCGTTCGTTGGTCACCTCAGCCTCGGCGCTCAGCCGCCCTTCGCCGGACCGCCCTGCACCGCAGGAGCAGATAACTCTGCTGGGACCCCAGGCCCGCCAGTGGCAAGGGGTGCCCTGGCAAGGACAATGGAGCCAGTGGGCACCGTGGCCCCAAGCTCCCGCACCGACTGCAGACCGTTCCGTGACCGGAGCTTCCCAGGTCCGCATGGCATCCCCGTCTCGGCACCGTGAGCATTTCGCAGGCACCGACCCACCGGCTCCGGGACCGGATGCAGGCTTCAAGCAGCAGGTGCCGCCGGACACGGGGGACGCGGCACCGGCTGCTTCATCGGCACTGGACGAGTCCATTGCGGCCCCACCTCCGGTCTCTCAGGAGGATTTTAAAGCCCATCAGGAGCTCCTTAGACGGGTGGCATCAAACCTCCAGCTCCAGGCTGAGGAGATGGAGGAGCCGTCGGACAACTTGTTTAATGTTTTGTCCTCTTCGGCACCGGGCCGTGTGGCCCTACCTCTCCACCAGGAGGTAGCCAACATTTCCACTGGGCTTTGGCAAGCCCCGGCTTCCCTGCCGCCTATTTCTAAGAAGGCGGAGAGGAAATACCTCGTGCCCGCAATGGGGCACGAATACCTGTACACCCATCCGGCCCCAAACTCTTTGGTGGTAGAGTCGGTTAACCACCGTGAGAGACATGGCCACCCTGCTCCCACCCCTAAGGACAAAGATGCTCACAGACTGGATACTTTTGGGAAAATGGTTTATTCATCGGCGAGCTTCCAGCTCAGGGTGGCAAATCACCAAGCGCTGCTGAGCCGGTATGATTTCAACTTGTGGGGGTCTCTCCCAAAGTTCGAACCCCCTCCTCCAGAATAAGGACAAGAGGGAGTTCAAAGCTTTGGTTGAAGAGGGTGCGGCGGCGGCCAAAGCGGCTTTCCAGGCAGCTTCAGATGCGGCGGACACAGCAGCCCGTTCGGTGGCCACTGCCATCTCCATGCAACGGGCGTCGTGGCTTTCGCTGTCGGGGCTGTCCGTGGAATCCCAGTCCCTCATGCAGGACCTGCCCTTCGACGGGAAGGCCCTGTTTGCGGACCAGACAGACACTCGCCTGCACGGGATGAAAGACTCCCGTACCACCCTGCAGACGCTAGGCCTGTATGTCCCACCGGCCAAGGACAAGCCCAGGCCTCAGACCTCGGCTCCCCCAGCCTGGGGCAGATATGAGCCCCTGCCTAAAAGGCCACGGGAGCAAAGGTGTAAGTCCCAGCACCAGTCTCGTTCGGCCCCTCGACCCGGTCCCATGAAGGGCAAGAGGCAGGGGAAAAGGCATTTTTGACTCCTTGCGGGGGGTCACCGGGCCTGTTGCCCAGGAAGCCCCCCAGTTAATGAAGTTGGTGTTTGGCAACCGTTTATCTGCCTTCCGAGTCCAGTAGTCCCGTATAACGTCGGACCGGTGGGTCCTCAGTACCATCTCCCAGGGGTACATGTTGCAGTTCGCCTCGCCCCACCCCCACCATCCTCCGTCCCGGGAGGTCCCCGGAGACCCGGAGCATGCCCTCCTCCTAAAGCAGGAGGTGGAGCGCCTCCTCACATTGGGCACGGTGGAAAGGGTTCCTCAGGAATTCCAGGGCAAGGGGTTTTACTCCAGGTATTTCCTGATCCCGAAAGTGAAAGGCGGTCTCAGACCCATTCTCGACCTGCAGAACCTCAACCAGTTTCTGGTTCGTTGCAAGTTCCACATGGTGTCCCTGGCCTCCATCATTCCATCCCTGGATCCGGGGGATTGGTTCGCAGCCCTGGAGCTCCAGGATGCATACTTCCTTATCCATATCTTCGAGGGTCACAGGCGGTTCCTCCATTTCCTGGTGGGGCAGGACCACTACCAGTTTACGGTCCTCCCTTTTGGCCTCTCTACTGCCCCCAGGGTCTTTACCAAATGCATGGCGGTGGTAGCAGCCCACCTCAGGAGGAACGGCCTGCAAATCTTCCCCTACCTGGACGACTGGTTGCTCAAGGGCAAGTCTCGATCCCAGGTGCAGGCCCACATGCAATTCCTCCTGGCCACTTTCAGCAGCCTGGGCCTGGTGGTAAACAAGGACAAGTCCATGTTAGTTCCGGTTCAGCGCATAAATTTCATAGGGGCGCTGTTAGACTCGGTGGTGGCCACGGCCCCCCTCCCCGAGGACAGGTTCGAGATGCTCAAGGGTCTCATAGCGTCCGTCACAGCGTTTCCCGTGACGACGGCGAGGGTGTGCCTCCAAATCCTAGGTCATATGGCAGCATGCACCTCCGTGGTGCGGCATGCCAGACTCATGATGAGGTCCCTCCAACTCTGGCTGGCCTCCCAATACTCCCAGGCCAGGGATGGCCTGGACAGGGTAGTCACGTTACCACCCTCTGTGGTGGCCCATCTCCAGTGGTGGTCCATCCCAAGCAACATGCTCCAAGGGATCCCCTTCCGACAGGCCCCTCCCTCTCTAGATCTCGTGTCAGATGCCTCATACCTGGGGTGGGGAGCCCATGTGGGGAGCTTCCAGACCCAGGGCATGTGGTCGAGCCCGGAGTTGTCCCTGCACATAAATGTCCAGGAGCTCAGGGCCGTACGCTTAGCCTGTATAGCCTTCCACCAGTTCCTGCGGGGGAAGGTGGTAAGAGTCCTCATGGACAACACGACTGTGATGTACTACATCAGCAGGCAAGGGGGTACGAGGTCCTCGGCCTTGTGCCAGGAAGCCTGGGACTTGTGGGAGTTCTGTATAGCCCACGATATTTCATTGAGGGCCTTTCACCTACCGGGCACGCGCAATACGCAAGCCGATCGCTTGAGCGGGGTTTTCTCCCTCCAGCACGAGTGGTCGCTCCACAGGGAAGTTGCCAAGCAGCTCTTCCTAGAGTGGGGCACTCCCCAGGCAGATCTTTTCGCCACCAACCAGAATCGCCTCTGCCCGCGGTTCTGCTCCAGGGCGGGAGAGGGAGAAGGGATGATTTCGGACGCGTTCCTGATACACTGGTCGGGTTGCCTGTTCTACGCCTTCCCGCCCTTCCTACTAATAGGCAAAGTCCTGCAAAAGGTGAAGGCGGACGGGTCGAGGGTTATCCTCATAGCCACGGATTGGGCCTGTCAGCATTGGTACGGGGCCCTTCGGCAACTCCTTGTGACCCCCCCACGCAGGCTGCCGCTTTGCCCGGATCTCCTCTCCCAGCAGGGGGGATGCCTCCTCCACCCCAACCTGGCTGCGCTTCATGGTTGAATGAGGAGGAGGGGAGGTGCTCTGAGAATGTTCGGTAAGTTCTGCTTGAAAGCAGGAAGCCATCAACATGCCGAACCTACCTAGCCAAGTGGTATCGGTTCTCCATGTGGGCGAGGGAGAAGGGCTCCTCCCCCTCGTCCGCGCTACTCCAGCTCATTCTCGATTACCTCCTGTCCCTAAGGACCAGTGGGCTGGCGCCCGCTTCGGTCAGGGTACACCTAGCGGCCATTTCGGCTTTCCACCCTCCAGTGGCTGGTCAGTCGGTGTTTTCCCACCACATGACTTCCTAGTTCTTGAAAGGTCTGGATTGGGCATTCCCTTACGCCAGACCCCCGGTTCCCCTCTGGGACCTGAACCTAGTGCTCTCCCGCCTCACGGGGCCCCCTTTTGAGCCTTTGGCCACGTGTTCCTGGTCCCACTTATCGTATAAGGTGGCGTTCTTGGTAGCTATCACCTCAGCCCGCCGGGTCTCGGAGCTTAGGGCCCTGACCTCTGAACCCCCGTATACGGTTTCTCATAGGGATAAGGTTCAGCTCCGCCCGCACCCGACCTTTCTGCCAAAGGTAGTCTCGGCTTTTCACATGGATCAGGACATTTTCCTCCCGGTCCTCTGTCCTAAGCCCCATTCCTCCAATGAGGGAAGGCGCCTGCACATGCTAGATGTGCGTAGGGCGTTCGCCTTTTACCTAGACCGAACCAGGCCATTCCGGAAATCCCCTCAGCTTTTCATAGCTTTGGCTGAGGGCAACCGGTTTCCACCCAGTGAATTTCCCGCTGGATCACCTCGTGCATTCGCACGTGTTACGACCTGGCTGGGCTTCCCCCGCCTCCTATAGTGAAGGCTCATTCGACAAGAGCTCAGGCCTCGTCAGCTGCCTACGTGGCTCATGTCCCTATTCAGGACATCTGTAGGGCTGCTACATGGTCCTCTGTCCACACCTTTTCATCGCACTATGCGATCTCCCAAATGCGGGATGACGCCGGGTTTGGTAGGGTGGTGCTACGCCCTGGTAACCCTTAAACTCCTACCCACCTCCATCAGGTATAGCTTGGAGTCACCTACTGTGGAATACACATGAGCAATCACTCAAAGAAGAAAGGACAGTTACCTGTTCCGTAACTGTCGTTCTTCGATATGTGTTGCTCAGGTGTATTCCACATCCCGCCCTCCTTCCCCTCTGTCGGAGTTGTCTGGCAAGAAGGAACCGAGGGTGGGGGGAGCACGCAGCCCCCTTTATGGCATGATATGCAGGTCGCAGCGGGGCTCCCCCACTACGGGTACTGCTAAGGGAAAAACTTCCGGCACCGGGGCACGTGGCGAGCATGCACACCTACTGTGGAATACACCTGAGCAACACATCTCGAAGAACGCCAGTTACGGAACAGGTAACTGTCCTTTCTTGTAGATATTACTGATCTAGAGAGGCACACTGCAACTGCTTCACACTTACAGTAATCTCTTAAAATCATTGCTATGTTCCTTGCACACATTTTAACATCAACCAGTGAGGTCAGCCCCTTGTAATTTACATTCCCATTTCATTGCCCCCTTTCTACCTCCAAAGCAACTTAGTTTTCTCCACCTCTTACAGATCTTGCTACTTGGGCACCTGCAAAGCCTGTGTCTTGGGGCCACAAATTTGGAAGAACTGGAAATATAAAGTAGAATTTCAGCTTTCCTTTTCCTAAATGTTTCCAGCCCATTTCCTTACAAAAGGCATCTTTGGTAATGTAAACTGAGTGCTACCATTGTGTCCTTGAGTTGAAAGAAATATAAACTTGAATGCTAGGGTTGAAAGAATCAAGCACTTGGGCTCCCCTTGTGCAGCAGAAGGCGGGGGCAAGGAGAGATCACTCATTCACCTCCTCATGAAACAAGTTAAGTTTGGGATAAATTCCAAAGAACCATATCACTATTCTTCTCCCATGTTCTCAGATCAGCCATGAGCATAATGGTATGGCTGTGGTGGACACTAGTCAAGATGTACCCAAGTACAGGAAGTTACCATTTTAGGACTCCCAAAAATGCTGTGTCTGGATCTGCCCTTTGACACTCAGGCATGCACATCTACTTCTCACAGTAATATTAATCCCTCACATGTCCACCTATTATGCTGAACATTATTTATTCAATCTTTCATTAATCTGCCTCTGCTTGTTTTGAGAGATGGGATTAGGTAAACTCTGAAACTGGTTGTAGAGTTGCCAATTTCTGCAATATTATTGCAAATCTCAGATTGTAGATGTTTTAAACTACTCATGTCAGGGAAAACTAGGGCTTTCTCACTATTTTTGTCTTTACTAATAAAGACCATCTCCAGTTTTTCCCAATGGAACCAAAGCCTGGCTGCCCTCAGAAAAGATGGTACACCACTATTCATGTTTGGGCCAGATAAGTGACAATGAGGGGTCATGGGAACCCGGAGGGGTAACGAATGTGTGCCTTGGTGAGGGCTTTGGATTATGGGAAGCAGGCAGCATGAAGAGATGAAAGGCTACTGCTTGCTAAAAAACACTTGTCAGGTGCTTAACAGGTCCAGAATATTTGTAGTGGGAGTTACGGTTTTACAAACCTGTAATATTAAGTACAAGTGTGTTTTGATTTTTATTTGAAATGTCAATGAAAACAGGTTTTTGTTTTATTTAAATATTCCTCTATAAAATGCACAGCCGAGACATGGATGCACTGAGCTAGTTCACGAAAACTCAGGAGTGAGTCTATTTTCATTAACTAAACTGAGAGAAACTCAAAAAATAAAACAGCATAAATGCTGAAAAATAAATGTGATTTTTAAACTCTTCCAGTTGTATTAGTCTCAGGTGGTGGTAATAATATACAGTAAATACCTGAGCAGTGATTTAGTATCTGTATCTCATTGCGCTACTTAGTTTCTTTGTTTCATATGTAAAGGAAAACTGTAATTTATATATGTAACTACTGCATGTATAAAAATAAACGCTACATCTAGTTTTAAGAGCTATAATATACTATCTAATGTATTATTTAATATGATTACTAAAGACATACAAATTCACAGTCTTCCATGTATGCTGTAGTTTTACTGATGAATCCAGAGTCCTGCATTCTAGTCCTAACCCAAGAGGGCAAAACCAAAGCCAGGGATTGATACAATGTAGAGAGATCCCATCTATATGCCCCTTACAGTAGTAGCAGGGAGGAGTAGTGGGGTAAGAGACTCTACACACCAGAGGATCAGTTTTGTTATGGTGACTGTTTCAGGGCTGTATATGCTCTCAGTACAGCCAGAATTAGCCAGCGGCATGGCTCAAAGCACATGCAATGGAGTACCTGGCCAAATGAATTTAAATGACTTCCCCAAGGCTGCATAATGAATCATTTGCAGACATTACATTAAAAATCAATGGTTCCTGGCTTCTGGGCTAATGTTTCAAACACGCTGTTTCTCATTAATATACCAGTTTGAAAATTGATCATATGCATAGTGTGTATATCACATGATCCGTTCCTTTCACACCTGTTTTAAGATTTTCCTTCACACTGATGACTGACAACTTGAAAAGAGTAAAATAAATAACACTTAGCATTTTTGTAATGAGAATGCAACATAGGTATGTGTTCCCTAGCTGCTGTGGTTATACAGATGTACCTAAATTGTCTTCATGAAAAGTTTTGTTACCAATTTGTCCCAGTGCAGTTGTTCTAATTTCTAGTTATCCTGTTGTTTCTAAAGCTGTTTTAGTTTTCATTTTAATATTTGTATACGTTCATCATTGCAGCTAACTATTTGAAAAATACTACTAGTTATGAAATTTAAGGTACTTCAGTGTAAAAGATTATAGCCAAAATTTTCAAACATGTAAGTGCATGGTCCCTGTGAAAATCAAGCCAGCTTGATGTAGGAGGTTAGCTTGCAGCACCCATGTTTGAAAATGCTGGCCCATCTCTTTGAGGACAGTAATATATCATGTGTAATTAAAATAAATGTTTTGATTCTGTTTAGCTTCAGGTGCATCTAGAAGACCTTGGGTGCTAGGAAAAGTAATGGAAAAGGAATATTGCCAGGCAAAAAAGGTACGGGAATACTACTGATAAATATGTAATTATTAAAATCAGTATACAAGGAAAATGGGTCCAGATTCTGCTACTCTTAACCATGTTTAGTACTATCTTTTCCTCAAGTAGCACCATTGAAAAGTATGAGACTGCTTGTGGAGTAAGTTCTACTCAGCTTGAGTAAATATGGCAGAATCTACCCAGTAGTTATTACTGGTGATTGGAAATATTCACACTGATAGATTCTTAGTTGAGGGTGTTTATGCTTGCCTTGATGAATTAATTGGAAATGTCCTGTGCACATCAAAAGATGAATTTGGGGAAGTAGTTTATCTGTAATTTTGCCATCCTACCTGGTACACGGCCATTGCTTTGTATGAGCTCTTTTGGAGAGACTGCGTAAATCAGGAGGAAAATTCTCATTTTTAAAAGGCTTTGACCTCTGAGCTATCGCTGCATCACAGGGCCAGAGGACTAACCCCTGGAGCAGCATAGAGCAGTCAATAGTGCTACTAGCCAATTGGCACATCTCCCTATTAATGGTAAGCTATCACTGGCTGGTCTCAGCTGTCAATTCAGACAAATAGGGTTTTCTAGACAGTCTAGTCAGTTTTAAAAGTGCTGGGGGTGCAAATAACTTCCTGCTCTGAAAAATCTTAGTGAAAGCAGAATAAAATAGAACAACATTTTTGGTATGTAATTTGAAATAATTTTATTTGTTTTTTTCCTTAGGCACAAAACAGATTTAAAGTTCCTTTAGGTACAAAATTCTACAGAGTGAAAGCAGTGCCATGGAACAAAAAAGTATAACACAGTGGAAACTCTGTTCAATCTGTCTCATTCTTTTCTGGATTGTCCTTCAGTGCTCATTCATCGCTCCAAGTAGCAGGCCATCTTTTTATACTGAGGTCATGTGACAATATGCTTCACAGATATACTACTTTTAATTTTTAATGGATTACATTTTAGAAACAAGAATTTCATTAAAATCCCTGGCCCTATAATTGTTCCAATTTTTTTACCCAGATAACTTTAGGAGTGTGGACCAAAGGAGTTCATTTTCTCAAAGGGCAAACCTTGTGCATCATGGCTTATTATTAGCCATGTTAATTGCCTGTTAAATATACATTAGCTTGTATTTAGATGTTAAACGTTAGTTACCATTATTACCAGCATATGTCCTTTTGTGAAATCATTTAAGTACTTGCACTCTTTAACAGATTCTTTATAATATGTATAAATTCATCAACTATTTAAAGAGGAGTGTTCATTGCATGCCAATAATCATAATTTTTCTTCAACATGAGTTTGCCTCAGTAGATGAATAAAGATAACTACAGCATCTTCTTTCATTACATTAAAATGCCCTTTAATGTTTAAAAAACCAACCTTGTAATTTGATGGGCTGATCTGAAAATCAGTCACAGGTAAATCTGCAGTCTTCAAAAGCACTTTTGATGGATTGATCACATAGATTCTGAAGGGAAGAATCCCTGTGCTGTTAGATGTAAAGTGAAGCACTTGAACCTTCCCAACAACACAGAAGTCTTGTATTAATCTATTTAGAAAAATCATATTGATGAAAATTGTATTTCATGGTTGAGTTTCAGGAAAAAACTCATTGTACATTAACCATACAAGAGTCATTTAAGTAACAAATTATTGTAATTGTAAAAGACATGTAGACTTTTAAAACAATAAAGATTTGAACCTGAAAATGTCTGAATAGTGTGTGCCTTTTTAAATGTCCGCTTCATATAATACCATTCTGTAATCTTCAGTGTATAGATGGGGCTCCTCTTGTAACAACAAATAGGATTTAATTAAATGGCAATCCACATTTTGTCAGCAAATCCGATGAGCAGACATATTATTCAAATGAATTACTGTGGTCAAGGAAGATAATTTGTATACTGTTCTAACTAAACTGTAATGAACAAATGACACTTTGTTTTCTGAAGGTAATTTCTTCTTAATGTTTTGTGGTTCCAAAACATTCACTTTTGTGAACACTGGGGAATTTGAGGTCTGGATTTAGCAAGTAAGTGGGGCTTGGGGTTTGCCCCTTAGAGTTCAGCCTGGGGTTTCTACACAGGTGGGCTGTAGGTAAGAAAAGAAACACACACAAAGCTCAGAGACATAATCACAAAGAAATGTTTCAATCCAGCTGATCCACGTTACTTTTAATAGGATCCTGGACATGCTTTTTTTATTTATCTAAAATGTTCTGATATCAAACACCAATTGAGTATTAGAAGTAGGTTTTTAAATCACAGGCTTGAAGACTTTTGAAGGGCCTGCATAGAAATCTAGTTTGCTTCTCATCTTCTATCTGCCAAACTGCAGTAAATACCAGTGAGTAAATTAAAACTGTGACAGCTTCAAGGCACACTTTTTGCTGGATGTCAAATTTGTGTTACTTATGTACTGTATATACTAATCCAGCTGATGAGTTAGATTACTTCTGAGTGGAAACATAGTTTCTTCTTCAGCAAAAGTATTTCAGTAGTTTTGAATACTTGCAAAAGTGAGATAGGTGTTGATTGCCAGTTAAATGGGTGGTGGTCCTTTTTGAGTTTCTAAAATGGTACTTTTCTATTGACCAATGACTCTTTTGCCTACAAATTAGTAGGATTCCAGGTCTGAAAGATTAACCCAATAGCATTTTTTAGTCAGTTTAGTTGGGTCACACATGGTGTTGGCACATACCTGGATACCACAATTCTTCCTTTTAGCATATGGAGTGTTAAAAAGGCCTGGCACCTACTAGTCTTTTTTCTAAACTTTTGCCATGTCTTAATAGCTGAACCATTACTTCTGCATGCCTGTTTATACAGTTGTCACTTTAAGTGAAATTAAGGGTTTTTTTTAACTAATGAATTATTCTCATTTAATTTCTTGGCACATAGCAGGAAGTCATCTGACAAACCCTGAAAAGTCGCTAAATATAGTTGTTTAAGCACTCAAAAGGAGTCAAAATTTCACCGAACAAAATTTCCAGAGAATTCAACAGAGAAATACATACGCGCGCACACACACACACACACACACAGGCGAGTATAGTCACAAAAGCAGCTCAATAGTGTTAATAAAATCCATTCCATGCTCTTCTTACTACATTCTGTTGCACACGAGAAGCAACTACAACAGTATGCTGTCATCATCAGGAGGGCGCCCTCTACTCATTGGGAAGGAAACTGCAGCCCTCTACT
This sequence comes from Platysternon megacephalum, assembly GCA_003942145.1. Taxonomy (NCBI): domain Eukaryota; kingdom Metazoa; phylum Chordata; order Testudines; family Platysternidae; genus Platysternon; species Platysternon megacephalum. Next base: position 8,891,734 of record QXTE01000033.1, read on the forward strand.
CATTGGGAAGGAAACTGCAGCCCTCTACTCATTGGGAAGGGTGCTCTGTACACTGCAGCCCAGGTTGGCTGGGGTTGGTTAATTTCAGCTGAGCCTCCCTTTCTTGCCAGCCTGGATTTGAGCCAACAGGTTAGTGAAAGGGCGAGCCCAGAGGGAAGAGGGCATTCACCTGACCTGAGGTTGGCGCTGCAGGGAGCCCAGTAGATTTAAAAACAAAAATCTGCTAGCCAGACCCTTTCCTCCCCACTTCTAGGGTTTCATTTCTGAAAACAGCTGGGCAGCTAACCCCAGGCCAAGCCAGGGGAACTGAAATCAAGTTAGCTCCATCTTTGATCCTGTAATAAGGGCTTCATTCCTGGAGGCACGGTGCCCCCTGCCCATTAGGGCACATGGCCCAATCTGATCCCATCCCACCTTCCATCTGTGCAGCTCTCTTCACTGGCTAACCTGCCTCCCCCGCCCAACCCGCTTCATTAGCCATCTTTCCCTGCATCACAGGGTGTGCTACCTACTACAGAGCAGTGAGAAAACACATTGCGTTAAAACAAGCCCTGGATAATGTGCTGCTCTCTCCAAAGTGTGCCTGGCTTTAGCAAAGTATTTAATTAGCCTCCACCAACTTCTTTTCCTCACCTGCAGATTATAGTGATCTCAGCCCAAGAATGTCACTGTAATTGGCACTGTAATGTCACTGTAATTGGCAGCGAAAGTTGCTAGATTTGTCACTTGTCGCTTTGACACTTATTTTCTCGCTAGGGAAACCAAAAAGTCACTAAATCTAGTGACAAAGTATCTAAGTTGGCAACACCCTTATCTGCAAGCTCCCTGGGCATGGAACCTGAGCAAGGTTCAGTACCCACAGAGCTTTTGCATTTCTGGGAGGGAAAGGGCTGCCAAAAGCAGCAGGCCTGGAGCTGCTCTACTAGTCTCTTCCAAATGTGGAATCAGATTCCTCCACGTCCATTGCTTTATAACCCAGGTGGAATGCAGACAAGTAAAAGTTCCCCCAGTGATTCTTCTGGAAGAGGAAGGGACTCTGACTGGGGAGCTCTTTCAGGGAAAGGACAGGACCACCGAGTGACTCCCAGCCCCTGAGACACGGGCACACTAACAGTTCTGAAACAAAGCTCTCATTGACTCAAAAACACCTGCTTTCCAGGCTAATGGCTGATGAAAGGGGTAGCACGGCCCATAGGGTGACCAGATGTCCCGATTTTATAGGCTTTGGGGCTTTTTCTTATCTAGGCTCCTGTTACCCCCTACCCTCTCTCTTGATTTTTCACGCTTGCTATCTGGTCACCCTAACGGCCCATGAGACCACCTCCTTATCCTATCTTGACCAAGCAACTTATCTTGGTGTTCTAAGCTCCTTGAATACCTGGCCCTTCTATCACTTCCACACAGGTTACTTCCTGGGGGTTACTGCAGCCTCAACACTTCTCCCATTTGGGGGCTCACAAAACTCAGCCACTGAGTGGCTGCTCAGATACCTAAAACCAGATCCCATGCCAGTCTCAGGATTAGCACTCCCCTGTGTAGGAACAAGAAGTCTGTCTGTTCCTTTTAATCTTCTGTTGTTAACTAAGCAGCTAGTCTCTTAACTGTAAATATTCCCACAGGTCATTGACTTGATAGTTTGATAAAATCTGCTAAAACCAGGTCATCTTACATGTGGAAAGTGAGGGAGTGAACGGAGAACATATGATATTGTGAAAGTTGCCTTCTGATTTCTTTGATTTAGCTTCTATTAATATTTACAGATATAAATCATGTCTCTCTTCTTCCTACTCAAGGCACATGATAGTAGTTGAACAGTATAAGAGTAATAGCTATCACACCTGTGATAATTCTTCAAGCTTGGGACCAGAAGTCATTCAGAGTGTGAAAAGTAAATATATACATCGCCTAAAGAAATAAAGCACTGGAATTATTAATCATAAATGCAGACTGTGAAAAGGAAAAGTCCTTCTTTGCTTATATTCACCATTAAAAAGAATGTCAGGATATGGACTATTATTGTTTCATGAAGTCATACTTCTAGACTATAAACAACCAGCAATAGCTTGAATATTTTAGGAATATTTGTCATGTGTTTCATTTTATAATCTTTATGTATATTTAAAATGGAAATTCTGTCAAACAAAACCCTAACATGTTTGGTAATGATTCTGAACAGTCATTTAAAAAATATTTAGTTTACATACTTTTTAGATGGTGCAGCTTTACTAATTCCTGGAACTATGAATGGTATGTACCACCTTTATGTTTCATCTTGCCCCACAATAATAAAACCTGGTATATAACTTTATATTTTGCATAAGCTATGTTTCCCCAGGGTAGAGGAGGGACTAGATTTTCTAATAGGTACTTTCCATTGCTGATTTCTGTGATTCTGTATACACTTGCATCATCGCAAATCACTGTTTTGGGGGGGGGTTTAAGACAAAATATCATGCTGCTGCTTGAACAAATTTTAATCAGCCAGTCTGGCCTTTGAATAGTGGTGGATCTGTTTTGAAATGAGTGGCAAACTAAAAAGGAATGAAGAGCCTTGGGTTACAAAACATAAAAATGATAGAAAGTAAGTTTTAATTCTATATACTTTATCACAAATGGGGGCTATTTTTAAAATCTTTTCTGTGTTCTTGAAAAGGCTACATCCAGAAGAAGACTTATATGCTATTAAACAAGGTTAAGTTGAAAGAGATGAAATACCTGTTCCAAGACTAAAAGAGTTGAGCAAAATTGAATAACCTAAAGGATTTTGGGGTTAGTAGCACTTTGTTTTAAGCCACTTTTATGCCCTCCCCCCCAATCAAAGGGGGTGATAGGAACCATTTGAAGGAGATTTACAGTGGTTTTAATGCTTGCCCTCTTGAGCCATTATGTCAAAGGCGAAACTCCCTACACCAGGTAGGCCAGGCTAAGGTGATCACAAGAGCCATCCGTCTACTTTATGCCAGTAAAGGATTTTTCCATGCTGGGGGAATACTCAACTGCCCATTTAGAGCAGGTTTAAGGTTATTTGCACCACTTTGGTTCAACCAGTGTAGCAGAAGGCAGGATAGGGCAGTACTTACGGTTCAGTTATGGCTCCTATGGTTGTAAGATGGCCTGGGGGTGGAACCACCTGAGCAGAAGTGTGTTTACTTATGAAAAGTATAATGATTTCTGAGGGCAGAGTATGGGAGACTTCATACGTGCAGCCAGTGTAGTTAGCTTTCCCTCAAACACAGCCATCCTTGTGCACATGGGTAGGAAGCAGGACCACAGTCCTGTCTTTGTTTCACCCAGCAATACCCCTTCTGTGGCTGCTAGCTGTGTTGGCAGCTGACTGCCCCTTGTCCCCTAATCTTCTTCAGAATGTGTCTGTTCCTTACAGGGTGGTAAGTGCTCCAGGTGTCCCTCTTCCCATGCAGGTGGAGACATTCTTTAGTTGGGAGAGAGTGGTTAAATATTGGAGTCTTAGTTACAATAGAATAATCATTCTGAGCCCGCATATACCGTGTAGTGCTCATCCATTTAAAATTAAGTCCTAAAAAGAGGCATTTTTAATTATTCCCAGCTCTTACGCCGAAATGTTTAATTTTGGTAACAAGGGAGTTTATCACATTAAGTTTGGATATTAAACTTCATTGACATTTCTTTATGCCATATTAGCATTCATTGAAGCTCTTATATGCTTTTCCAAGCAGTCTGCAGTACCAGTGTAATAACAATAAATTACAGTAAGTGGCAAATGATTATGAATACTTTTAGCATCCATTGTAATAAAATTATTAATGTCTTTTAATAGAGCTGGTCAGGATTTTTTTGACAACATATTTTTTCGTCAGAAAATGCCAATTCATCCAAACCGAAACTTTTCATGCAAATGTATTGGTTTTGACTAACCTTTGACAGGAAAGGTGTTTCAGGTCATGGAAGGAATTTCTGGTCAGAGAGAGGGAAACCCACCCCAGTATAGCCAAAAGACCAGTGGCTAGAGCACACACCTGGAGTGTGGGAGACCCAGACTCAAGTCCCTGCTCTGAATCAGCCAGATCAGGGATTCAAACCTTGGTTTCCCACATCCCAGGTGAGTGCCCCAACTGCCAGGCTATTGACTAGTGTTGAGTCAGAGTTTAATTTTTTTTTCCACAGAAAATTTGGAAAGGTCTTAGTTTCATTCTCTTGAGAAACAGAATTCTTGTTTTCCAGCCATATTAATAAACGTCCTTACGAGTATTTTAATTCAGGTTGAACCTGCTTAATAGTTCAACAATGCTAGTGTGTTAGCAAGTTTAACAATGTCATATTTGGGTATTGTAAAATTTAAGTAATTCCGTTGCAAATTTTGAATTTTTCAGGAATTTGACTTCTTCCCTTGAACAGTAGGTTAAAAGTGGTGTGTACAGAAAATGTTTACATTGTATATTTTTCCCAAAACCACATTATTGCCTTTGATTAATGTTAGGTATTAGCATGTTTTCATCATGAAATTGGTTTTGAACTTCAAGCACAATGAATCATTATGATTAGATGCCGGAGGAGATGTCATTACTGTATTTATTCCCAGAAGAAACAGTGAGTTTATTTTCATTATTTGCACACACTGACAAATTCCATTTCATAGTAGGACCAGAACCCTCTGGCATTGCATTTATGGAAGATTATTATGCTACTTTGTGGTTGGTCAATAATTTTTGTCTTGTGCCTTATGACACTAACCAAGGCAGCCTTGCTGTAATTCCCCAGCAGCTGCTTGTCTCGTTGCTTAAGTTGCCTTTTACCTATTTATCTCAAAATGCTTTTCTCAGTAGATGTCACTCCCTGTGATTCAAGTTTAAGCTGGATTTGTCCCAAAATTCTTGCATAAGAAAGCCAAAATACATCTTCTCTTGTTAAATTCTTCTGCAAAAGTCTCAGCTGTGTGTACGGATGCGTGCACACAGTAATTGGTAGCTCCACACGCAAAGGATTGCAAGGCTTTTCATCTCCAGATCTTGTCTCCAAAGCAGACTGCCTTTTTTGTCACTTAATCCTCTGATTCTCACCCCATCTCTAAGGGTGAAGATTTACTCCCCTTTATACTGTGTTCTGATAGCTGTGAATGCAAAGTGTTCCGTATGGTTGGAGCAGGGACTGTCATTTACACTGTGCAGCATCTAGCACAAAAGGGGCCCTAACTACTCTAGACACTACTGAAATACAAAAGTCAATAAGTATTATATTTTATTAATACGATTCTTTTAAACATTTGCTTATTTGTTTAATTGATGAGCCCCTTTTGAAGAATTGCAGAGGTAAGGTTCATGCTGATTTTATAAACCCTTTCATTGCCTTTGAGGTTGTTGACTAATCTGTGGGATCTGGTGGGGGCGCCTTGGATCAATTTATAGTCTCTGTTCGTTTATTTTGGGGAAAACCCTTGTGTCAGCTGTTCCACACTGAATGTTCAGATTCGGGTTGTTTAATCTGCCTTGTTGACTTGGGTCAGTAGTTGGATGGACATCTGTCAGTGAGGACAGAGTGGGAATGTTCTGTTTTGTAGATATTGGTCAACATTTGATATTGATTGCTTTGATTTTTCATATATACTCCAAAATAGTGTCATGATAAAAGTTATATAAATTAAATTAAAATAGGAAACTAACACTACCTATAGTAAACTGTGCTCTGTTTGAAACCCATATATCAGTAGTGGGCAGCCTGCGGCCGGCGCCACTTCCCGCAGCTCCCATTGGCCGGGAACGGCGAACCGCAGCCACTGGGAGCTGCAGGTGGCCGTGCCTGCAGATGGTCAATGTAAACACTGTCTCATGGCCCGCCAGCGGATTATCCTGACGGGTCGCAGGTTGCCCATCACTGCCATAGATAGCAAAGCCACCGTAGGCAATTTTTTGTGTGCAAATTTTATTCATCAAAAAAATACAGATTCAGGTTGAGTGGATTCATGGATTCAGGTTGACTTCAGTGAATTGTTTTGGTAGGGGGAAAAAGTTCTTAAATGTCTAGGTGGTTTGTTTTAGTATTTTTGAAATGAAATGTTTTGACTTTTCATTTTGGAAAGAGGTTTCATTTTGGAATTTACCTCAGTTTTATAAAGTGGGGGGGGGAGAAAGAGGTTTTTTTAAAGCCTTGGAAACTAAACAAAGTATTTAGTTTGACTCAAAATGATTTTTTTTCCATTTAGCCAAATTAAACTAGTTTGACACCGTTCAAAGTCCTTAGCGGACAAAGGACTTCGAACTGTTTAAAATAACAGCGCTGACCTGGCAGGAGAGCATGACCATCCAAGAACTGAGAGGTGTGATACTGTGACCAACATAAACAGACCCTGAGGACAGAGTTGAAGTATTTTAGACTTATCACGGTCTCCATTTGAAAGGAACGACCACCTGAAAATCCAAGCTCATCATCAGAAGCAAGCTCCCCACAGACCAGGACACACCAACACAAAGTGGCATCAGACCGTGCAAGAACAACAGATGCAAAACCCACAGACGTAGCTCCACTGCTACAATGATCAACACCCCCAGAACACCCTTTTCAAGATCCATGGATCCTACACATGCCTATCACAACATGTGGTGTACCTTATCCAGTACACTAAATGCCCCAATAACGATGTGGATGAAACCAGGCATCCACTACACTCTGAAATGAATTCACGCAGGAAAATGATAAAAGACAAAAACATCCTATCACCTGTGGGTGAACGTTTTTCACAAAGCAATCACTCTGTCTGACCTATCAGTCCTCATCCTGAAAGGAAACCGGCACAATACTTTCAAAAGATGAGCCTAGGAGGAGCTAGGGCAAGACTATTAAGAAAATAAAGTCATTTCCCTGAACTGGAAATCACCTATTGAACCACAATCCACTTACTACAGTAACCAAAGGATTTCTGTACACAGCAAAACTGTATTGAGCTCTCCATTGCAATATCCACTGCATCAAAGACCTCAAACAAGTAAGAAGGAATTAAAAAATCAGTGTTTAGAAAGTCTTTTTATTTATAAGTATGTAACATTTACATTTCTCATAAAAATTAAAGATCAGAGTTTCCTAACTATAACGGACAGTTGGCATTAAATGGAAGTGAATAATCTATGGTTGAATATCTGTTTCTCATGCCACTTCTACCCCAAAATTAATTAGAAAAATTGAAGTGTGTTCTGTGGCTATTATTAGAAGGATTTAATATATTCAGAAGTGTGGCTGAACAGAATATAAGAATTTAATTTCACAAAAATATCTGAGGTTTTGGAATTTGTTTCCATTCCACATTGGAAGGAGACCTAATGGATTTTTTTGTGAAAAAGAGAGAGACCCCAGAATAGCCAGTAATCCAGTGGTTGGGGCACTCATCATATGGTAAACCCAGGTTTCAAGTCCCTAGTCTATCGAATTCAAAGTAGGGACTTAAACCTGGGTCTCCCTCATCCAACGTGAGTTCCCTAGCCCCTGAGCTATTCTGGACTCTGTGATTTTGACCAGAAATTCCATCCTAGATCTGAGACCTTCCTGACAAATTGGCATTTTCTGTTTTAAAAACATTTTGTCAAAAAAATCCTGTTGAAACCGTAATCAGGAAATAGTGTTTAGTTATGCCAGACACCAGTATGCAGATTACTGTGACATTCTTTAGGAGTACCACATCTCTTGCGCATGGATGGAATTCATGCTCAGAACATAAGTGGAATTTGTTTTCTATCAAATTGCACAAGAAAAACTTCCTGATACTGTTTTAGAAAATAATTTATCACAGTCTTTTTCAAAAATTCAAGAGGATTATCTTGTGTAGACAATATATGCATTCTACTCAAAACTCGAAAGACAATAAAATATTAGTGTAAATCAGAACAAACTTCACTGAAATACAGAATCGGTTCTATCTACTTTAATGAGATTCCAGGTTGACAGTCTATCCTTCAGAGCACACATCAGCCTTTTATATTTTGGATTCAGTTTAGTTAATTAGTTTTTGTCCAACATCCTTTATACAGAGTGAATTAGAGTTTGTGAATGAGAACAGTATGCAGCTGTAAAGGCAATCAATCAACATAATACTTAAGCACTAAAATACTTTTGTTTAATGTCAGTTCTTTAAATTTTCATTGTATTACTAATTCTTACGTTTATTGTTATCTCTCAGTAACCTCTTGTACTCAGACTTGAAGATTTACGAGAAATATGATGCATGCATTGAATATTTTTCCACTGAGCTTTGACAAATAATAGCCAGCAAGCTTCTAAAGCTTTCCAAATTAAGTAAAATGTATATTGAACATTTAAATAGTGACTTTAATGTAGAAGAACTCCCAGGCCCTTTACAAACTAGAAACAGTAGTTCAGTGGGTGTATGTTACATTCCAATTATGTTAAAATATTCAAATTGAAATTATATATTAATCATATTTAATTATATATAAAAATACTAGAAATGCTGCAGTATTAAATACATAGCCTGAGTTTCACAAGCATAATGAAATTGTCTTTGCTACACTTTTAAAAGAGGCTTGGAACAGAGGTTGGTCATCCAGAAACTGAGGGACAGCCTCTAGGTAGCAAGCTGTCCGTGAATGCTGGGTCCCCCACGTAGCTGGCGAATATGCTGGGAAACTGTTCAAAGGCAATATGTAACTTGAATTAGAAAAGCAATTTTATCTAATATAGAAGTGTAATGGCTGAGGTTGTGTATTTGTTTCTTTTCTGTGTAACTTGCATTAGTTTGCTCTCCCTTGCTATTTCATCTTTGGATCTGTGGTTTTTCCATTAAATATTTTTTTCGGATTACTGTATATACTCATTCATTAGCCCGTTCATTTATAAGCCGACCCCCCAAGATGGTTAGGTAAAAATAGCAAAAACTGTATGACCCTTTCATAAACCGACCCTATATTTCAGGGGTTGGCAAACTTTGGCTCCTGGCCCGGTAGGGTAAGCCGCTAGGGGCCTGAACATTTTGTTTACCTGGAGCGTTCACAGGCACGGATCCCCTCAGTTCCCAGTGATTGCGGTTTGACGTTCCCAGCCAATGGGAGCTGCGAGAAGTGGCACACCACTTCCCGCAACTCCCATTGGCTGGGAACGGCAAACCGCAGACACTGGGAGCTGAGGGGCTTTGTGCCTGTAGATGCTCCAGTTAAACAAAAGGACAACGTATTAGATATTCAATTCAATGATTCCATAGAGTTTAAAATCATCAAATTTTGGTGGAGACCCATTTATAAGCCGACCCCCGCTCTTTGATGCATCACTTTTTTACCAAAAATATTCAGCTTATGAACGAGTATATACGGTATTTTTATCCCAAGCAGGTGTCTGTTGGGCAAACTGTGTGGAGCATGTGTGCCAAAGTAAGCTGGTGTCTGGGGGGCTGGGTTCATGTCTTGAGGGGGTGATGAACCAGAGGGGATTGGCCCGAGTGTCAGCTAGTTAAGAACTCAGGAAAGATGGATTTGGGAAGGCCCGGGACTGGAAATATGTTGGTGTCACCCTGCAAGGAGTAAGTAGGCTGGTGAGAGCCAGGGTCAGACTTTATGCTTGTGGGCAGGCTACCCATGTCGATCTGAACCACAGCTGCACAGCACCCGAGCATCCAAGGTTACAGGGCAGGCAGTGACAGAGTCTCTTTCTGGTCTGGGTGGCCCCCAAAATGTCAGTCACTTAATCATGGTCTTTAAGTAACTACATGGGGAGAAGATTTCTAATAAATCTCTGATCTGGCAGACAAAGGATAAGAGTCAATGGCTGGAAGTTGAAGCTTGACAAATTCAAACTGGAAATAAGGTTCAAATGTTTAACAGTGAGGATACTGATCAGTAGTTTGAAACTTTTCTCCATTTACTCATTTTGTGTCTTTTCATCTGGCAAAAACTAACTCTTTTTTCATAGAGCTGAAACTATCATGGCTGTTATTGTTAAACAACAAACTTACATAACATTTTATCCTGGAGACACATCTTGGAGTGACATCATCTAATGTCAGCATAGCTCTAGAACAGGGGTCTCAAACACGCGGCCCGCAGGGCTATTGCATGCGGCCCGCGAGCTCCTCCCGGCCCCCCCGCCCTCCGCCAACATTTACCTGGCCGACCAGCACCGGGGGCAGGGCAGGCTCCCTGCTTGCCTGCCTGCCCTGCCGCCGCGTCGCACCAGGAAGCAGCTGGAACCTGGGGGAGGAGGGGTGCAGGGGGGTGTGTGGCTGTTGCTTCAGGCACTGCCCCCAGCAGCTCCCATTGGCCACAGTTCCCCATTCCCGGCCAATGGGAACTGCTGGGGGTGGTGCCTGAAGCAACAGCCACACACACCCCTGCGCCCCTCCTCCCCCAGGTTCCAGCTGCTTCCTGGTGCGACGCGGCGGCAGGGCAGGCAGGCAAGCAGGGAGCCTGCCCTGCCCCCGGTGCTGGTCGGCCAGGTAAATGTTGGCGGAGGGCGGGGGGGCCGGGAGGAGCTCGCGGGCCGCATGCAATAGCCCTGCGGGCCGCGTGTTTGAGACCCCTGTTCTAGAGCTATGCTGACATTAGATGATGTCACTCCAAGATGTGTCTCCAGGATAAAATGTTATGTAAGTTTGTTGTTTAACAATAACAGCCATGATAGTTTCAGCTCTATGAAAAAAGAGTTAGTTTTTGCCAGATGAAAAGACACAAAATGAGTAAATGGAGAAAAGTTTCAAACTACTGATCAGTATCCTCACTGTTAAACATTTGAACCTTATTTCCAGTTTGAATTTGTCAAGCTTCAACTTCCAGCCATTGACTCTTATCCTTTGTCTGCCAGATCAGAGATTTATTAGAAATCTTCTCCCCATGTAGTTACTTAAAGACCATGATTAAGTGACTGACATTTTGGGGGCCACCCAGACCAGAAAGAGACTCTGTCACTGCCTGCCCTGTAACCTTGGATGCTCGGGTGCTGTGCAGCTGTGGTTCAGATCGACATGGGTAGCCTGCCCACAAGCATAAAGTCTGACCCTGGCTCTCACCAGCCTACTTACTCCTTGCAGGGTGACACCAACATATTTCCAGTCCCGGGCCTTCCCAAATCCATCTTTCCTGAGTTCTTAACTAGCTGACACTCGGGCCAATCCCCTCTGGTTCATCACCCCCTCAAGACATGAACCCAGCCCCCCAGACACCAGCTTACTTTGGCACACATGCTCCACACAGTTTGCCCAACAGACACCTGCTTGGGATAAAAATACCGTATATACTCGTTCATAAGCTGAATATTTTTGGTAAAAAAGTGATGCATCAAAGAGCGGGGGTCGGCTTATAAATGGGTCTCCACCAAAATTTGATGATTTTAAACTCTATGGAATCATTGAATTGAATATCTAATACGTTGTCCTTTTGTTTAACTGGAGCATCTACAGGCACAAAGCCCCTCAGCTCCCAGTGTCTGCGGTTTGCCGTTCCCAGCCAATGGGAGTTGCGGGAAGTGGTGTGCCACTTCTCGCAGCTCCCATTGGCTGGGAACGTCAAACCGCAATCACTGGGAACTGAGGGGATCCGTGCCTGTGAACGCTCCAGGTAAACAAAATGTTCAGGCCCCTAGCGGCTTACCCTACCGGGCCAGGAGCCAAAGTTTGCCAACCCCTGAAATATAGGGTCGGTTTATGAAAGGGTCATACAGTTTTTGCTATTTTTACCTAACCATCTTGGGGGGTCGGCTTATAAATGAACGGGCTAATGAATGAGTATATACAGTAATCCGAAAAAAATATTTAATGGAAAAACCACAGATCCAAAGATGAAATAGCAAGGGAGAGCAAACTAATGCAAGTTACACAGAAAAGAAACAAATACACAACCTCAGCCATTACACTTCTATATTAGATAAAATTGCTTTTCTAATTCAAGTTACATATTGCCTTTGAACAGTTTCCCAGCATATTCGCCAGCTACGTGGGGGACCCAGCATTCACGGACAGCTTGCTACCTAGAGGCTGTCCCTCAGTTTCTGGATGACCAACCTCTGTTCCAAGCCTCTTTTAAAAGTGTAGCAAAGACAATTTCATTATGCTTGTGAAACTCAGGCTATGTATTTAATACTGCAGCATTTCTAGTATTTTTATATATAATTAAATATGATTAATATATAATTTCAATTTGAATATTTTAACATAATTGGAATGTAACATACACCCANCCCCCTGGGGGCAGGGAGGGGGCAGAGTTGGGGTGGGGATTTCGGGGAAGGGGTTGGAATGGGGGCAGGGAAGGGGTGGGAAGAGGCGGGACAGGGGCGGGGCCTCATGGAAGGGGTGGAGTGGGGGCAGGGCCGAGGGCGGCGGGGGGGGAGGTGTCAGTAATGCGGCCCTCGGCCCAATGTACTAGTCCTCATGTGGCCCTCGAGGTCATTTGAGTTTGAGACCCCTGCTCTAGAAGATGCTGCTTGTCACTTCACTGCTGCTGTATAGCTAAATAGGCAGAGGGTGGGGGGGAGCAGAAAATGCAGTTTTTATCATCGTGGATGTGTGTAGGACGTTCCCTATTAAATTGCATTTTTAGAGCCCATTCTAGCAAATCTCTGAATGCTCTCAACTCCTTTTGATGGTACAGGAGGTTAAAATTTAGATCTAAAACCTACAGACATAAATGTTGGTTTACAATTTTCCCTTTCCTACATCCTTGAACTTTCAATTAAACAATATGTATATGGATAATGAGGACATCCAGAGTTACATTAGATAAGATTATTTTTTTAAAATAAAAGGCTTGTAAGAGAGAGAGAAACGACACCTCTACCCCGATATAATGCAACCCGATATAACACGAATTCAGATATAACGTGGTAAAGCAGTGCTCCAGGGGGGTGGGACTGCGCACTCCGGTGGATCAAAGCAAGTTCGATATAACGCGGTTTCACCTATAACACGGTAAGATTTTTTGGCTCCCCGGGACAGTGTTATATCGGGGTAGAGGTGTATTATGTTTTAGGGCAAAAACTAACCTGTAATTCAATGGAGTAGGGAAAAACTTCCACTATGGCCAAGCTATTCCACAAATGCCCATTTGGGGATCTTGCATCTTCCTTGGAAGACCTGCATTACTGGCCGCTATCAGCACCAGGATAATAGATTGGTCCGATCTGCTTCGTTAGCTGTGTTCCTATGAGTCTGATTATATTGATCAGCATAATAGAAAGCCCTTTAATGTTCTGGGGTCAGATGTGATGCTTGCCATTTTGGCCAACATGAGGGATTGAACTGAAGCCCTCCAGAATTAAAAGCATGAATCTTTACAATTTATGCTAAAGAACTAGACTTGTTGCTTGAGAGCTAATAGAGTCTGATCCTTTGAGGAGCTGGCGGAGAGGGGACACAACACATACTGACCAATGGGTTAGAGTTGTAAAACAGAATTTTAAACACATTCTTATCATTGCACTACTGGGCAATCGAAAGGAGGTTGGTATTAAAAAGAACATTATGTTTGTTCTTCTGTTTTTCACAGCAACTGTCTGCATTAATATTAAATACTGTAAACGTTTTGTTTTTATGCCCCAAATTTGTCAAAATAAGAGACTAGCATTTGTGTGCAGCTTCCATTATTTAGCTGGTTGTTGCAAAATGCAAGTCAGACAATTATATTTTGGGTCCAATCCCGTTTCTGCTGATTTGAATGGCAAAGTTCCATTAGACGTCAATGGCAAAGCCCCTTTAAAACACAATTGATTTTTGCCAACACATTGCTGAAATTACTTGTCAAAATCAGCTGGTAGCACTGTTCAGCTAGAGACCAAATGCGCTAGTTTTGGCCTGAATTGTAACAGAAGTGTTAGCATAATAATCACAACTTTCTTTCTGCTCCAGATTGAGTTATAGAGTGTTCTTTGGCTGTCCATGTTTTGTCAGTGGCATACATTCCATAACAGTGATGCACACATGCGTTTTATGACCAGAGTTCTGCTGCATTGGTCATTTGTTTGATATGTTTTGGCTGCTGATCATTAGTAGCACACTGAGGTTTTCTGTTTCACACTAAAATAATTATCTACCCAATTACATCATTCCCCATATGGTCCTTCACCAGTAAGAGCCCACTCCTAAAATGGGCAGGGCAGCTGCTGCTTCCTCACTTCCCCTGGAATTCAGTTGGTCTCTGTGTGTTGTGAGCACTAGATAGTGGATGATTTTTAGGATTTCAGTTGTGAAAAGGAGCGTGATGAAGTGCAGTAGGGCTATGTCTGCTGGAGAGCTGAATCTCTGGTTAAGCAACAGCTGGGACCGTAGTGATGTAAGTACTTTGGATGTAGGTTTGCTCCATGCCCATGTTTGCACGGAACCACCCTTTTGCACTGATGTCTGGGTGCCTATCCCACAGTTCCTGGCACAGCTTCTAGAAGCAATGGCTTGTGGGATATTTAGAAAGTCCTTCTGGGAGCACCCATAACTCTCTGGAACACTTCCATAAGTCCCCAGAAACAAGTGCTATTTCCAAATCCTTTCTCAAAATGGAGGCCAGGCTGAATGCTCAGCATTTGCTCCTTGCTCAGCAAAATGAAAAAAAGCTTCTACTGGAGCTTTTGAAAAGTGGCCCTGAACTGAGATTGTGGATGGTGCTGTGCAGTACCTGAACAATGCTAGAGGCAGAGACCAACAGTGCACAGAGTAGTTGTTGCAACAGTTGTTGCAACACCTACCATTCCTGGAGAAATTAAAATCCATGCATTACCTGAGAATGGGGTCCTCTCCCACAAGGTGTGCTGCTGTCAAGCCTACAGTCCTTGTGTTGCGTAAGGAACACCTGGTAACCACTGACAGAGATTAATTAATGTAATATGATATACATGTGTACACACACACACACACACAGAGATAAATCTAACCTATTGCTCCATCACTTCCCACTGTCCCCTTTCCCAAGCAATTCAGACTTCACATGTATAACTCTTGTCTTTAATACAACCAGTAAATTATGCCTCCCCCCCAAAAAAAATTATAGTCTTCCGTTTTATTGAATAGTATTAGCCAATCTCAGCCACCATCACCACATACTAACCTTTGGTTACTAACGTGAAAACATTTTCCTAAATCCCCAACAGGTATCTGACACGTGGAAAAACAATAGCGGCACATTTGTTTTTGCATGTTTAATTTTATATATTACAGAAAAGTCATGTCACTTTTTTGTGTTTTTGTTTTGTTTTGAGTTTTTTTTTAGTTGAAACGTTTGGCTGCATGTCCATATTTGCTTATAAGAAGACTCAAATATATGTGAAAATAATGTGCTGAAATTCTGATGCAAAGGACGGTTATTACTCGAGTTGCAAAGGAACTATATAAATCATATGGCTGTTTATAAGCTGCTCCTTCAGTAGTATAATAGCTAAAAAATGTAAAGAGCCTGGAAGGAATCTTTTATAACATCACAAAGGAATTTCTTTGCTTATTTTACTGAAAAGAACAAAACTAAAGTATTAATCACATAAATGTTTGATTTTATGTGCAACACCTTTCACTATGTTTAATGTTTTTATTTTCTAAAGGACAGGGGCTTCCTTCTCAAATTGGGCTGTTGGGTTTTGATATGTATTGTATAATTATAGAGTAAGTCCTATTAGAAGCCAATTGGTTTAGGTGTTTTTTCACAGCTGATGACAACTCTTGTGTAGGATTATTAGACTACATCTGAATTATGAAAATAGATACAGACGTAAGTTTTAGAAAAGTGGACAAAGAACAAAACACTAGTAGCTAAAACCTACAGTAAGTCATTTGAATCTTCTGCCACATTATAATCTACAACTAAATGATCATAACTGAATGGTGGTAAACCTGAAAAAGCACTAGAAAATATATTTTAGAAGCACGGCACAGTGCAGATATGTATATGTATTTGTTATATAGGTTATGGTATGTGAGTCACTAGGCAAATCAGACAGTGTAACATTAATATGCAGATAACTATAGTAATGAATATGTGATGTTTCTGAGCATGCCTAATATAAACTATATGGTTTCAGAAGCCTGATCAGACTCAGTCTGATCTGAGTAGTCCTGTAATTAATGAGTTATATGAGCCTTCTCCTTAGCCAAACTGCCTCCTGAGAGTTTATTAACCATTACATGGTGTTAGAAGTGACATCAAATCCTAGATGGTATAAATACTTCCTACAATGGGGAGCAGATTAAGCAAGATGCAGTGGCATTGGAACAATTTGTATAGTGGGGGTGCTAAAAGCCTTTGAACCAAACTGTAAACCCTGTATATGATGGAAACCACTTCAAGCCACGGGGGCCACAGCATCCCCCAGCACCCCTAGTTCCAGCACCCCTGGAAAGATGTCTGTCACGGCCTCTCTTTCCACTGACATGAGTGGATGCAAAACTTAATCCATTCCCTGCAATAGGGTTAGTATTAGGATTTTTAGGACGTTAGATTTGTATTGATTAGTTCATTTCCTAAGACCCTCATCCTGCAAATGAATTAGTGTGTTTGGAATCTGTGAGTCTATGTGGAATCCCATTGATTGCGGTGGGACTTTGCGCATGGCTAAGGGTTTGTCAGTGTGGACCTAGTTGCAGAATCAGGGGTTTAGTACATTTTTCTTGTTGTTTTTAGGCCTCACCATAGATCCTGTCTGTTGTTGCAGTAGAGTTGTGAAAAAGTTGGTGTGTGGTGTTTTTTTAAGAAAAAAAAATGATCATAAAGTATTTTATTTTATGGTTTCTTTGGGAGAAGGGATGGACAAAGCAGTGGTAGGGGACCAGGTTTCTCCATGGCTTTGCTTTTTCAGGTGTTTGTTCTTCGATGTTACCCCCAAGTATTTCCGTGAACACAACGTACATAGGGCAGCTTTTTAATACTAGCAGTGTAGAGTTTGAATTTCAATCTGTGGATGGAAGCTTTCTCCATTACTATAGTGGCGTGGCAGCCCCACTGATAGTTAGGGGTGCACCATGGCTTTTGTTCAAAGGTTGACCTTTCTAAGTCCTCTAAACTAGACATGCTTAGTCGGAGCCCGTTGACATTTGTTGTGCCTCAGTAGGGTGTAGCGTAGGGATACTGGGATGCTTGCGGTTGCAGTGATATAAAACCTGAGTTCAAACAGGCTAGAGATCAAACTATTGATGTGATGTGGGTCAAAATGGTCTCACTCTGTCACGTTTTATCTAAAGCAGTGCATGTCGCCCACTAAATCTTTGCAGAACCCAGACTGAGAATGATAGTTAAGAAAATGTACATTTTTAGATGGTTTCCATTCCCACCATTTCATATGATTTAAAGCTTGACTCTTGTAAATCTTCTATAATCCCATTACTTGGATAGTTTTGAAATGTGGCGTGCCCCCTGAGGGCCTCAGGAGAGACTTAGTGATGTGAATTCAGGGTCATTTGACCAAGGGGTTCCTGAGTTTCAGGCTCTCCCTCCTGCCCCCTCCCCCCACAAAAAAAAACCCTCTCCACTTTCCTTCCAATGCCTTGTACTGTTAAACTGAAGATATGTCTACACAGCAACTAGACCCCCGCAGATGGCTCATGCCAGCTGGCTGCGGCTCGCAGGCCTTGGGCTGTGGGGTGGTTTCATTGCTGTGTAGAATTCCAGGCTCAGGCTGGAGCCTTGACTCTAGGACCTTGTGGGGTGGGAGGGTCCCAAAGCTCGGGTTCTAGCCCAATCCTGGAAGTCAACACAGCAATGAAACAGCTCTGTAGCCTCAGCACTGTAAGCCCCCATAGATTGGCACGGGCCAGCCACATTTTTTGTTGTTGTTTTTTTGCTGTGTAGACCTACTTTGAAAGGTACTAATGACTGGATGAATCACAGAGCTCAATGAGATTGATGGCTGTGAGTTCACCCTTCAATTAATGTCACTAAGGATAAGTTAATCACAAATGCCCATATAAGACAAAAGGAGTTTTGGACTGAGTGGCTGGAGGTTTCTACAATTTGAGAGTCATGGGTGGCAGTTTTATATTGAGGTCAATATAATGCAGGTATCTGGTTGGGGGTGGGAAATTAGGCATGTGAATGCTTCCTGGTAGAGGTGGGGATATTACGGGGTGGAGGAGTTGGGGAATGGGGGGGAGAGGGGTTTGAAGCTGTAGAAAGGGGAGGGGGATAAATAGAGATGGGTGGTAGGGGAGGAAAGAGTGTTTGGGTGCTCAGGTGTGGGAAGCTCTGCCAATGCACCCCAACCTCTCTTCACCCCACAGGTCTGCCAATGCACCCCAATTTTCTTGCATCCCACAACTCTGCCAGTACACCCCAACTTTCTTGCACTCCACAGTTCTGTCAGTACACAACAACCCCCTGCACTCCCAGTGCTGCCAAGCCCCCCCAACCTTCCTGCACCCCACAGCTCTGCCAATGCGCCCCAACCCATGTGCACACCTGCACACCTCCCCCAATTCTCTTAGACTGTGAGCTCTTTGAGGCAGGGACGGTCTCTGTTACTGTGGCACTGTAGCACCACTATAGTTAAGGTTGCGTTATGACTTCTGTTTAAATGTTGACCATTCTAAGTCCTCTAAAATCGACATGCTTAGTTGGATTCTTTTGAAAGTAGCTACGTCAGCAATCGAAAACTCAATTATGGTTACCTAGATAGCCACATGTGGAGAGACTTAATAAAATATGGCCGCAGATATATTAATGTGCAAACAAAGAGGTATAAAAACTGACACATAGAATCATAGAATATCAGGGTTGGAAGGGACCTCAGGAGGTCATCTAGTCCAACCCCCTGCTCAAAGCAGGACCAATTCCCAACTAAATGATCCCAGCCAGGGCTTTGTCAAGCCTGACCTTAAAAACCTCTAAGGAAGGAGATTCCACCACCTTCCTAGGTAACCCATTCCAGTGCTTCACCACCCTCCTAGTGAAAAAGTTTTTCCTAATATCCAATCTAAACCTCCCCCACTGCAACTTGAGACCGTTACTCCTTGTTCTGTCATCTGGTACCACTGAGAACAGTCTAGATCCATCCTCTTTGGAACCCCCTTTCAGGTAGTTGAAAGCAGCTATCAAATCCCCCCTCATTCTTCTCTTCTGCAGACTAAACAATCCCAGTTCCCTCAGCCTCTCCTCATAACTCATGTGCTCCAGCCCCCTAATCATTTTTGTTGCCCTCCGCTGGACTCTTTCCAATTTTTCCACATCCTTCTTGTAGTGTGGGGCCCAAAACTGGACACAGTACTCCAG
>QXTE01000033.1:8911560-8923212 GCA_003942145.1 Platysternon megacephalum
CACCTGGGAGTTAGTACCGATTTTAAATGTTGGGATATTGGGAGTCTTTTCCTAAGTGTCAGGATAGAGAATATTGGCCACATGCTCGGGGTTCAGCTGATCGCCATATTTGGGGTCGGGAAGGAATTTTCCTCCGGGGTAGATTGGCAGAGGCCCTGGAGGTTTTTCGCCTTCCTCCGAGCATGGGGCAGGGGTCGTTTGCTAGAGGATTATCTGCTGCTTGAAGTCGCCAAATCAGGATTTGGGGACTTCAACAGCTGAGTCAAGGGTGAGAGTTATTTCAGGGGTGGGTGGGTCAACTTTTGTGGCCTGCATCATGCAGGAGGTCAGACTAGATGATCATAATGGTCCCTTCTGATCTCAAGTTCTATGATTCTATGATTCTATGATCTGTTCTATCTCTGTTTTCATCAGTCCATGATGTTGGAAAAATGTCAACTTTGTGAATTGCTGTGTACTTTATATCCATTTATTGCTCGATAAATTTCATTTATGGATGGCATTGGCTCTTGATTAAGATTTTTAGGTCTCTGTGTGTGTCTAACCAATCTCAAAGTGAACCTGAATACGTTTCTAAAGTAGCCAATTTGAGTGATGAATAAGGCTACGATTTTGTCATGGATATTTTTAGTAAAAGTCATGGACAGGTCATGGGCAATAAACAAAAAATCACGGAAGCCGTGACCTGTCCCTCACTTTTACTAAAAACATCCCTGAAAATGGGGAGGGAGGAGGATCCAGCATCCTGCTCCACCTGCGGTGGCTGGGAGCTGCAGGGACCCCATTTCCCTGTGGCTGGGAGGGGTGCCTCTGCCACCCTGCGGGGCCGGGAGCTGCAGGGGAGTCCCCCACCACCTGTGATGGCAGGGGAGCTGCGGGGGGGCCCCCTGCCAGTGCTGAGCAGCTCCGGGGTCCCTCTGCCAAAGCCGGCTGGGACCTGCAGGGGGTAGGGGTGGCAGCTGCTCGTGGTGGCTGGGCAGCTCAGGGGTCGCCGCTGCGCAACTGCAGGAGGGTCGACTGCCACCCACGGAGGCTGGTCAGCTGCGGGGCCCCCACTGTAATGAAGGTCACTGGAAGTCCCGGATTCCATGACCTCCGTGACATAATCTTACCCTTAGTGATGAACTTGTTATTTGTGACTAGTGTAATTTTGCCCTCTCTTAAATCTATTCAAGGCTATGCAGACATTGTGGTGATTCACTTGGGTGGAAATGATCTGGGCCTTATTCCTAGTGTACGCCTCACAAAATGTATGAGAGCAGATTTGGCCCGCATCAGAGATTTGTGTCCAGGAGCTGTGATAGTTTCCCCTGATTTGGCTGAGCGTCTGAAAATTGCTACAATTGAGACAATATGGAAGCTATTAATAAGTGTTGGAAGAACACCAGTAGTAAATTGGAGGGTTTGTGGCTGACCAGAAAATGGGTGCTGTATGGCATAGATAGAAACATTACAAGATCTAACACTCACTGTTTCTCGGAGATGGGGTACAACTATTGGACAAGGATCAGAGGATCTTTTTCTCAAAGAAAACTGTCAGTATTTTGGAACAGAGACGCTGTCTGTGATTTCTCTTGCTGGCCCTGCCAGAAACTCCTCCCTAGAACCATTCTGAAACATGATCAGGAACACAATTCCACTGTTACACAATTGTCCTATGCTCCAGGTAGTGCATGTGAGTCAGGTTATTCAGGGCAGAGTGTAGGGGGATTAATGGCAATAGAAACATTAGTATACCAGGGAGTGAAAAATTCAGGGAGACATGTTCTATGCTTGGAGTGGGAGGGAGGGAGGACATGTTAGAGAGGGGAATGCAGTGAATGAGCTGGAGTGTGGCTGGGGAGGTGTACTGAAGCAGGGCTAATGGGGCCAAGCTGATAGAGATGGGGATGGGGACTGACTGGCAGCGCCGGCTCCAGGGTTTTTGCTGCCCCAGGCAGCAAAAAAAAAAAAAAAAAAAAAAAAGCCGCGATTGCGATCTGCGGCGGCAATTCGGCGGGAGGTCCTTCGCTCCGAGCGGGAGTGAGGGAAACCTCCGCCGAATTGCCGCCGAATAGCTGGACGTGCCGCCCCTCTCCCGAGTGGCCGCCCCAAGCACCTGCTTGTTCAGCTGGTGCCTGGAGCCGGCCCTGCTGACTGGCTTGGTATGCAAATTGCAGAACACATGTGCAACTGCCTAAATGACTCTTACCAACAACAGATCATTTCCTGTTCAAAAAACTAGGAAATTCAATGAGAAAAATATGACATTAATGCAGAGTTCAGGTTGCTTGGTGGTATGTTGCAAAACACTGAGTTGAGCAAAACTCACTTTTGAAAACCAAGCAATGCACATTTAAGATTGCCCATACAACCGTAACTGTATCTTCTTTCACCAATACCCCAAAATGCCCTGTTAACAGACACACATTTACTCTGCCAGCTCCATGGTTGCTGACATGTATAAGCTCTTCTCCTCACCCACAGAATTCCATCTAACACTATTGAAGGAAAAACATGGGGGGGAAATGTTGCCCATGCCACCTTCTATCTGTTCCTTTGGAACTGGCAGTAATCAATGGGAATTATTTGCATGCACTTCAGGTGCAGTCAGTATGTGAGGTGAGATGTACCTACATTAAAAGGTGGGCCTATTTGGTAAAGATGTGTATGTGATATGAGACAGAGCTTCTTGAGCACAGAGCTAGCAGGAGTAGCAGACTAGGGGATTTCTAAGCAAGGAAACTGTCTGCTGTTGTTTATTTCCACTGTGTTCAGGGAAACAGGAGTCAGACTCTCTGCACATTTTTTGTGCATAAAAAAGACTATGCCAAAAATACAGCTGACTTCTCTCACTGATTTCTCATCCAAACAGAAAGCTAAAATGTGGAGCCTTGCAGGGTTCTATCTGCATAGGCTCAAGGGGCAACAACACCCTGGAAAGAGTGTTCTGATCATGCCTCTTTCTTAAAGAGTGCTTGTTCATCTTCCTAGTGGAGAATACCCAATACCTTGTACAAGGCTGAAACACTGAACAATGAGAGAACAGAGATATGTTACAGACAATGTTTTTGAAAGAAAAAGAAATCAACCAGTGGCTACTGCACCTACCAGAGTAAAGGTGAAGTATTTCTTTCCTTTTCCAGTGGCCAGGATACTAGGAAAAAGCCTAAGGGATAGCCAGGCTAATCACAAACATTTCCACGCCATAGTCTTGAAAAAGCTCCTTTCCTTGAATTAGAAAATGACTTATGGCAGAGGGCACAATCCAAAAGAAGACAAGTTAATGAAATAACTTTTGACTCTTCCAGTGAAAATACAATGATACATGGTGAGCAGTCTGTCTTCAGGTATTTTATTTTAGATATATAATTTTGATCTATCTTTTAAAAACAAAATCCCTCAATAACCAATCCCTGCAACTGTGTGACTTGCTTTCTAAAAGGAAAGGAAATGTAATTTAAACTCAATATAATTCTTCAGTGATTATATTCATGCCAAGTATCTTTAAAAATTGATTGAAGTCTGTGATGTCTGTAGAAAGCTGCTTTTGTTCTATAAAAAAGCCAGTCAAATCTAAAAGAAATGTAAAAATTAAAAACAAATTAGAAATTGGCTTTATTTTACCCAGGGGGGATAATTATTTATCTTTAAGGCCTACAGTTATTGTACTCGGAGGCCAAGCACACACACATTACTTTATTTAAAAGGGGCTAAAGCCTGCAGATCTTTTTCAAGCACGAGTACTGAAATCAGTAGGAGTTTTGAGTTCAAGTAAGGATGGCAGGATCTGGTCCTTTGCAAGAGTGTTTTGCTACAAGGTTAGCTCATCTACAGCAATTTTCAGAAATAGTCACTGACCCCAATAACTCTGAATTTAAAGGCCCAAGTGCATTATTACTGGAATTCAGGTGAAGGACTACTTTTAACCTCAGTTGAGGAATCATTTGTTTCACATAATTCAGTGTGGAGTCCTTGTGGCATCTTAGAGACTAACAAATTTATTTGGGCATAAGCTTTCCTGGGCTATAACCCACTTCCTCAGATGCATGGAGTGAAAAAAAGTGGGAGTTGCCTTATCAAGTGGCGGGTCAGTGCTAACGAGGCCAATTCAATTAGGGTGGATGTGGCCCATTCCCAACAGTTGACAAGAAGGTGTGAGTATCAACAGCGGGAAAATTATTTTTTGTAGTGACCCAGCCACTCCCAGTCTTTATTCAGGCCTAATTTGATGGTGTCGAGTTTGCAAATTAATTCCAGTTCTGCAGTTTCTCGTTGAAGTCTGTTTTTGAAGTTTTTTGTTGAAGAATGGCCACTTTTAAGTCTGTTATTGAGTATTCAGGGAGATTGAAGTGTTCTCCTACTGGTTTTTGAATGTTACAATTCTTAATGTCAGATTTGTATCCATTTATTCTTTTGCATAGAGACTGTCCGGTTTGGCCAATGTACATGGCAGAGGGGCATGTACCAGCAATGTACAGCCTCTAGTGGTTGACAGAGGAGTCATGCCTAGTGGTTAGAGCTGAGCTGGACTGCAGAACCAGAGTTGTGGTTGTGAGACAAGCCATTGGTCAGAGTCAGAAGTCAGGAGCCAGGGGGTTCAGAGGAAGGTAGAGACTGGGGCTGAAGTGGGAACAGGCTGGAGCAAGGACCAGTACAGGAAGCAAGTCTGGCACAGCTGTAGGCATGGAATGCATTGAACAGCTGCTGTGCTGCTACTGCTACAAGGCTTAAATGATGGTCTGCTGCTTTTTTGTCCAATCTTGGAGCACAGTCACTTAGTGAGAGCTTATGGGCCCAGTTTAGCTCATGGAGTTGCCAGATGACCATGCCCAGAACAGTCTAAGTGCCTGACAGAGAGAAGATGTACATTTCCTTGTGTGTTAATTTATTAATTTTTCCATTGAAGAACGGTGTCCCTAAAGAACTACTACTATTTGTGACAAGTATCAGAGGGGTAGCCGTGTTAGTCTGGAGGCATGAAGGTAGGCATAGCGGTCGGTAGGTTTTCGGTATAGGGTGGTATAACTGAGGAACCACCTGATCAGCATCCTATACAACAAACAGGAAAACATCAAAAAAGAGCTCTCCAACCTGGAGACTCTCATTAATAACCAAACTTCCATACAAACGGACTTCACTAAAATAAGACAGGAGATCTACATTACTCACTTCACCTCTCTACAAAGGAAAAAGGACTGTAAGCTGTCAAAACTCCTACCTGCTACGTGGGGCCACAACCGTGGTACCCCTAACCCACCCAGCAATATCGTCAATCTATCCAACCACACACTCAGCCCAGATGAAAAGTCTGTCCTATCTCGGGGACTCTCTTTCTGCCCTGCCACCCCCACCAACATGATACAGTTCTGCGGTGACCTGGAAGCCTACTTTCGCCGTCTCCGACTCAAAGAATACTTTCAGGACAACACTGAACATCGCACCGATACACAGTTACCCTCCCACCAACAGCACAAGAAGAAGAACTCCACATGGACTCCCCCTGAGGGTCGAAATGACAGTCTGGACCTATACATCGAATGCTTCCGCCGACGTGCACAGGCAGAAATTGTGGAAAAACAACATCGCTTGCCTCATAACCTAAGTCGTGCAGAACGCAATGCCATCCACAGCCTCAGAAACCATCCTGACATTATAATCAAAGAGGCTGATAAAGGAGGTGCTGTAGTCATCATGAACAGGTCTGACTACCAAAAGGAGGCCGCCAGACAACTCTCCAATACCAAATTCTACAGGCCACTTCCCTCAGATCCCACTGAGGAATACACTAAGAAACTGCATCATCTACTCAGGACACTCCCTACACTAACACCGGAACAAATCAACATACCCTTAGAGCCCCGACCAGGGTTATTCTATCTACTACCCAAGATCCACAAACCCGGAAATCCTGGACGCCCCATCATCTCGGGCATTGGCACTCTCACTGAAGGACTGTCTGGATATGTGGACTCTCTACTCAGACCCTATGCCACCAGCACTCCCAGCTATCTCCGTGACACCACTGATTTCCTGAGGAAACTACAAAGCATTGGTGACCTTCCAGAAAACACCATCCTAGCCACCATGGATGTAGAGGCTCTCTACACAAACATCCCACACACAGATGGAATACAAGCTGTCAGGAACAGTATCCCTGATGATGCCACAGCACAACTGGTTGCTGAGCTCTGTGCCTTTATCCTCACACACAACTATTTCAAATTTGATGACAATATGTATCTCCAGATCAGTGGCACCGCTATGGGCACCCGCATGGCCCCACAATATGCCAATATTTTTATGGCCGACCTGGAACAACGCTTCCTCAGCTCCCGTCCACTCACGCCCCTTCTCTACCTACGCTACATTGATGACATCTTCATTATCTGGACCCATGGGAAGGAGACTCTGGAAAAATTCCACCAAGATTTCAACAGCTTCCACCCCACCATTAACCTCAGCCTGGACCAATCTACACGGGAGGTCCACTTTCTGGACACCACAGTACAAATAAGTGATGGTCACATTAATACCACCCTATACCGAAAACCTACCGACCGCTATGCCTACCTTCATGCCTCCAGCTTCCATCCCGGGCACACCACAAGATCCATTGTCTACAGCCAAGCACTGAGGTACAACCGCATCTGCTCTAACCCCTCAGACAGAGACCAACACCTACAAAATCTCCACCAAGCATTCTCAAAACTACAGTACCCGCACGAGGAAATAAGGAAACAGATCAACAGAGCCAGACGTGTACCCAGAAGCCTCCTACTGCAAGACAAACCCAAGAAAGAAACCAACAGGACTCCACTGGCCATCACATACAGTCCCCAGCTAAAACCCCTCCAACGCATCACCAGAGATCTACAACCCATCCTGGACAATGATCCCACACTTTCACAAACCTTGGGTGGCAGGCCAGTCCTCGCCCACAGACAACCTGCTAACCTGAAGCACATTCTCACCAGTAACTGCACACCGCACCAAAGTAACTCTAACTCAGGAACGAATCCATGCAACAAACCTCGATGCCAACTCTGCCCACATATCTACACCAGCGACACCATCACAGGACCTAACCAGATCAGCCACACCATCACTGGTTCATTCACCTGCACATCCACCAATGTAATATACGCCATCATATGCCAGCAATGCCCCTCTGCTATGTACATAGGCCAAACTGGACAGTCTCTAAGGAAAAGGATAAATGGACACAAATCAGATATTAGGAATGGCAATATACAAAAACCTGTAGGAGAACACTTCAACCTCCCTGGACACACAATAGCAGATGTTAGGGTCACCGTCCTGCAGCAAAAAAACTTCAGGACCAGACTCCAAAGAGAAACTGCTGAGCTTCAGTTCATCTGCAAATTTGACACCATCAGCTCAGGATTAAACAAAGACTATGAATGGCTTGCCAACTACAGAACCAGTTTCTCCTCCCTTGGTTTTCACACCTCTACTGCTAGAACAGGGCCTCACCCTCCCTGATTGAACTAAACTCGTTATCTCTAGCTTGCTTCTTGCTTGCATATATATACCTGCCCCTGGAGATTTCCACTACTTGCATCCGAAGAAGTGGGTATTCACCCACGAAAGCTCATGCTGCAAAACCTCTGTTAGTCTATAAGGTGCCACAGGATTCTTTGCTGCTTTTACTATTTGTGAGTGTCTTGATATGGCCCTGATATTCCTTGCACAGGCATAAGTGATCTCAAGGTGCCAGGCAGTGGAGAACCAGGGACCTACACCTTTTATTTTAGCTTGTTATCTGTTCATCTCATGTGTTTCTAAAACCTCGATCATGTTGTTATACTCCCAGAAATTACAGTCTGGTGGTGGAAAATTATGGTAACCCATAGTTTACTAAATACCCCCCTCACCCTCCCTTGCAAAAAAATCCAACAAACCATCATGCAATTTCCTTGTTAATAATTGAAACCATATTCACTGTTTTATACATCATTTATATATTTTTCATGCTTCCAGATTTACATTATTTTTGGTTGGGTATATTTTGAAGAACTGTGTTTTGGAATACAGAGCACAAAAACTTTTCACCACAGTAACTTCATTCTTCCTTTGGGAAGAGAGAGCTCAACTACTGAGACAAAAACAACCTTGAGCCAGACATGCCAGGGTACAGAAGCACCAAGCTATTAAATTAGCAATTGTGAAAGGCCCACAACATTGACATGAAAGAATATGCATGTTTCTGTTTAATTGATTTATTATTATTTTTTCCATTAAAGGGCAGTGTCCCAATAAAACTGTCACTATTTGTGAGTGTCTCAGTATGGAAATTGGTATCCCTTCAAGGAACAAAATGTCACCATTTCCAATTAGCAAATTTAAGATAATTTTCCTAGCTTGCCACTTGGACTATATCAAATTTGACCCTCTCGGAATTCCTCGACTGACTCTCCATCGTCCACTTCAAGATCTAGCTTCTTGTTCTCATTTTCAAGGCCGTTCACAATTCTACTAGTCCTCACTGTTCTCTTCATCATGTTCCCCGTCCTCTCTTCACCACCAAAAAAGACAGCTTCGTCCCTCCTTTCTTCAGCAAACATCTTCCCGATTCTTCAAGTAGTGTCCCTATGGGTGATCTACTGTAGGTGTGCTTGCTGATTGGAGAACTTCAGTAGCAGTGTCTGTTAGGATCACACATGCATTGTCTGCCCTCATGCTATGCCATGAAACTGTTCGGCATGTGTGGGCTAACCCCCCTCAGTTCCTTCTCAACTGCCTCTGGCTGGAAATGGAGCCATTAGCAGTCCATTAAAACTATTGTTCTCTTGTTTTTTGCATAGTTATAGTTAGTCTTTTAGTTATAGTTCTAGCTGTCGTTTTTTCTTCCCTCCTTTCTTATTTTACCCTTAAAAGAAAAAAAAAGAGAAAGATACTTAATATTCTTCCCACCCTTTTCCCCACACCGGGAACCCTTCTCCTCCACAGGTTATGCCCAGTTCATTGGGCTTTAAGAAGTGCCACACCTGTAAATTGTCGATCCCAGTTGCGGATATGCACTCTCAGTACATTCGCTGCCTCAGGGAAGGTCACATAAGTATGCGGTCTTTGCCAACAACTCCGGCCAAGATCTTGCAAAGACAGAGAGCTCTGCCAGAAGATCATCTTAATGGAGGTAGCTCTCCGGCCCCAGTCATCTAGGGATGTGGGTTGAGGAAACACGCTGCAGACCCTTCTCACAAATCATCTAAGAAGAGAGTGGAAAGTCTCGTTAGTGAGCCCCGAGATACCCATAAGCAATCACCATCTCGCTCAGTATCTCCAGCACCTCAGTGTGGCACCCATGCCTCATGAAGGCTAATGGTTACCGGTACTGCTGACAGGCTCACAGACGCGATGCCACTCTACATTCCATCTTGGGGATTCTCCATCTCCAGGCATGGCTCCTGCTTACTTCCAACCTCGAGAAAGCTCCTTTTCAAGGGAAGTACAAGAGGTTCTGTTACACATAGAAAGGCCGCCACACTACAGACCTACTACAGAAATGGTCCAGGTTTCAGATTTGGTGCACATCCCAACAAATCTCCCCAACATCTGCGACTCTCCCACACAGACTATGCTTTGAACCTTAAAAAGTCAGGATTATCCGTAAACTCTCTTAGGGTCCATCTAGCAGCTATAATAGCCTTTCACCAACCTGTAGAAGGGTTCTCAGTGCTGTCACACCCAACCACTAAAAGTTTCCTCCTGTAGCACATTTCTACTGTGACACCGACACAAATAAAATCTGAAATGGATAGATGGGGGTGGGTGGGGGGGAATAATACCTCCACCAAAACACCTTTGAATGACTTGGAGCCATGAAGTCATGCCCTTAGGACCTGATGCAAAGACCATTGAAGTCAATGGGAGTCTTTCAATCTCAGCTTCCCTATGTAACTTGTCAATGTTGCCCTGCTCCTCCCTACCCATTCTTAGTCACAGTTCCTTCCCACACCTTGTCTTTAATTAGACCATAAGCTCCTCAAGGCAAGGACTATGTCTTCCAGTGATTATACAGTATATGTCACACCAGGGCCTTTGGGTACCATGCCCATATGACTACTTTACATATCTGTAAATAATGACATTTCACTTTTGTCCCCCCTCTCCTACTGTCTCCTCCTTTCCCTGTCTCTTTTGACTCCCAGGGTAGGAAGGTAGTGGTCCAGGGGGGCCTTTTCCCCCCACCATTGAAAACAAAAAGTGTCTCTTTCTTTTCAGGGAAACAGGCAGGAGCTGAATCCTGATAGTTTTCCCCAGTTTTCCCTCAGTTCCAAGAAGAGCAAAAAAGAATTTTTTTTTATTTGAATGAGCAAAAACATCCCACATTTCCATAACACTATGAAAGGGGGATTTTCTCCTGGTTCTGCCAATGACTGGACCTTTTTCTCAAAGTCCTCACAAGTAGGGACACTGGAAGCATGACATCTGAGCTAACACTGCATTGGCAAGCACCCCATACTAAGAAGATCAATTAAAAATAAACACAAAATAGGCTGCTTACATCAAGTAAACAAAAATCATGTCACGTTTGGCATTATAAAATTCAAATTATGTGGCAGCAACCATCATTTTTATGAAGATAAATGGGAGAATTCTGGTCCCATTAACATCAGTAGGAATTTTACCGCTGACATCAAAGGAGTCAGGATTGCACCCAAAGATTTTATGACTGGCTGTGATGTGGGATTAGCATTCTCAGATGTTACAAAACTCTTCAGAGTGACTCAGCTGAGGAGAAATATTGCTTATGGTGACCAAGAACTGATAGAGCAGAATAAGTGACCGTTGAGTATCTGAAATGGTGCAGTTCAGACCACCAGGAGTCAGCTGTTATACTTTGGATGTGATTCTCATGTCATACAGGCCACGCAGAAAGAAAGGATCAATTGATTTCAAGAGTATGGCAGTCCACAGAGCAGAAGCAGTCAAGACCCATCTGCATATGGCTAGGAGGCTGCAATCTTTCCTTTCATCTGCAGACCTTGCCACAGAAATGGCACAAATTTCGAGGGTCATAGTTAGCTAACCAATGGTGAGGAGGTTGTTGGTAATTTTGGAAAGGCAAAAAAAAAAAAATGGTTCTTGAAATTTGCCCTCTGAAAATTTGAAATACAAGGAGCCTTTGAGAAGATTTTTAATTATTTCTGAATTAAAGGGTTTAATCCAGGGGTCTCAAACTCAAATGACCTCGAGGGCCACATGAGGACTAGTACATTGGGCCGAGGGCCGCATTTACTGACACCTCCCCCCCACTGCCCTCGGCCCTGCCCCCACTCCACCCCTTCCATGAGGCCCCGCCCCTGCCCCGCCTCTTCCCACCCCTTCCCTGCCCCCATTCCAACCCCTTCCCCGAAATCCCCACCCCAACTCTGCCCCCTCCCTGCCCCCAGGGGGCACAGGAGGGGTGTGGGGTGCGGTGCGGGCTCAGGGCAGGGAGTTGGGGTGAGGGGTGCAGGAAGGGGTCAGGGTGCAGGGTGCGGCAGGGGGCTCAGGGCAGGGGCTTGGGGTGCAGGAGGGGGTTCAGGGCAGGGGGTCAGGGTGCAGGGTGCAGCAGGGGGCTCAGAGCAGGGGGTCGGGGTGTGGGGTGTGGTGGGGGTTCAGGGCAGGGGGTCGGGTGCAGGAGGGGTGCAGCAGGGGGCTCAG